>CAEGAE010043776.1:0-12299 GCA_903067095.1 Girardinus metallicus
CAGGGAGAACATGCAAACTCCGTGCAGAAAGACCCCGGGCCGGGAATCGAACCCAGAACCTTCTTGCTGCAAGGCAACAGCTCTACCAACTGCGCCACTGTGCAGCCCACGAAGGTAAATCATGTCTTTTATCTTGACTTCCTGTTTTACTTTGGTAGATCCTGTTTAATTGTTCACTTCCTGCTCTTGCTCAGCTTTAGTTCATTGTTTTGTTTGCAGCTCGATCAGCTTTCTGTCTTTATTTACCGATAAATCGACTCCTGGGTGGACAGTGACGCAGTACCTGAAACGACCACACGGGGCGGTGTGAAAGCCGGGTTTGTTTTTGTTTCAGATGAAGAAGAAGCTGAGAGCGCAGGGAGTGAGAGGAGACGTCAGGCTGAGCTGGAGGAAGCAGAACGATGAGCTTTAGACGGTCTGTTCCTGCAGGCCAACCGTCGCTTCAGAAGTCTGCCTCATAAAGCGGGAGGAGCTATTTAAAGATAAAGATGTTGGACAGAGAGTTTCTGAGTTTCATCTGCTTATGAATCATTTTATTATGACTCAAACTGACCAACCTGGCAGCCTACAATTATGAAACATAATATTTAGTTTGGAAATCATCTATAAATATATGATATGATTTAAAAGTGATTTTTTTTTTCTCACTAAAATGTTGGTGAGAAAATAAACTAAAACGTTACTGTTCATTTCTATAAATATTAAAATTGTGAAATGAGACCCTGGTAAAGTTAGTCAGAAATCTTGATTTGTACACGTAGAAAATGTTTTATGAATCTTGAATGATTTCCTGAAGAGAAAATAAAAAAGAGCCGACGGGTTTTAGATCGTTTATCTAAAGGTTTTGTTCTGTCCTCTGCTTCAGGTAGAGGACAGATCCCTCAGCAGAACCTCGGGTTGAACGTAGACTGTCCGTTTAAGGCTTCGTTGCCCTTCACAATATGGCGGTTTGTTGACGTGCGGAAGCATTTCAATACGCGTCAGCGCACAAAGATGACGCAGGCGCCACTTCCTGCTTCCTGACAGCAGGAGTTGTCCTGATCTTCTGGTCGTTGTTGGACCTTCTGTCTCCGTGTCCGTCTGTGTCCACCTGTCCGTCCGGGTCCACCTGTCCGTCCGGGTCCACCTGTCCGTCCGGGTCCATGCGCGCTCCCGTCTGCGCGGCGCTGCTGCTGCTGCTGTGCGCGCTGAGCGACGCGGCGGCTCGTCAGTTCTCAGAGGAGCAGATGGCGGCTGTCAGGTGAGCAGGACAGGTGTTGATCCAGAACCAGAGCAGATTTCCGTCTCCTCTGGTTCTGGTTCTGGTTCTGGTGTCGGATCGGAGCTGCGTGGAGCAGCTGCGGCAGCGTCAGGGTCGGAGGTTTGAATCCCAGCTCTTCTCTGCTGGTGTGGTTTTCTCCCAGTATGAAACCATCAGGCTCGGCTAAAACCATCAAAATAATTCAATAATAATGTAGATTGTATTATAATAATAATGTATAGTAAAAACATGTATAATATAAATTATGTGTTAAAAAGTTTAATTACTAATAATAAAAATATTTTTACTAAATAATATCTTGTAAACCTGCATGTTTGTATTTGTTCATTAGCGTGTGAAGTTTCAGTGTTTCATCCTGTTTGATGCGTTCAGCTTCTAGCAGCTGCAGATCTACACCCTGCAGCTTCTAGCAGCTGTAGATCTACACCCTGCAGCTTCTAGCAGCTGTAGATCTACACCCTGCAGCTTCTAGCAGCTGTGAATCTACACCCTGCAGCTTCTAGCAGCTGTAGATCTACACCCTGCAGCTTCTGTAGGGTGTAGATCTACAGCTTCTAGCAGCTGTGAATCTACACCCTGCAGCTTCTGGCAGCTGTAGATCTACACCCTGCAGCTTCTAGCAGCTGTAGATCTACACCCTGCAGCTTCTAGCAGCTGTAGATCTACACCCTGCAGCTTCTGGCAGCTGTAGATCTACAGCTTCTAGCAGCTGTAGATCTACACCCTGCAGCTTCTGTAGGGTGTAGATCTACAGCTTCTGGCAGCTGTAGATCTACAGCTTCTAGCAGCTGTGAATCTACACCCTGCAGCTTCTGTAGGGTGTAGATCTACAGCTGCTAGAAGCTGTAGATCTACACCCTGCAGCTTCTAGCAGCTGCAGCTCTACACCCTGCAGCTTCTGGCAGCTGTAGATCTACAGCTTCTAGCAGCTGTGAATCTACACCCTGCAGCTTCTGGCAGCTGTAGATCTACACCCTGCAGCTTCTAGCAGCTCTACACCCTGCAGCTTCTAGCAGCTGCAGCTCTACACCCTGCAGCTTCTGGCAGCTGTAGATCTACAGCTTCTAGCAGCTGTGAATCTACACCCTGCAGCTTCTGTAGGCTGTAGATCTACAGCTGCTAGAAGCTGTAGATCTACACCCTGCAGCTTCTAGCAGCTGCAGCTCTACACCCTGCAGCTTCTAGCAGCTGTAGATCTACACCCTGCAGCTTCTAGCAGCTGTAGATCTACACCCTGCAGCTTCTAGCAGCTGTAGGTCAGCGGGTCCTGGTCGTCCGGCGTCCCGCAGGTTTGATTCTGTCCCTGGTTTTAAGGCAGAACGTTGACCTGCTGAGGACGTCGCTGCTGCAGCAGGGAGCCAGTAGAACATGCAGGATGCCGGGCCAAAGGTCCCGCTTTGGGCTCCACTGGTTTAGATCTACAGCCTGCGGTTCTGGAAGCGACCCGGTTCTGATCCGTGTTGACTCTAACCTGCAGGCAGCGCATCAAGTCCATGTTCTACCACGCCTACAACAGCTACCTGAACAACGCCTTCCCCTACGATGAGCTCCGCCCACTCACCTGCGATGGACAGGACACCTGGGGCAGGTGAGGCCACGCCCACAAGGCCTGTTTGCTGCACTGCTAGCTGCAGCGTAGCAAACATTGATTGACAGCGCTAAGACCCGCCTCTTGGCTCTGATGGATCTTTTTCACAGATTGTCTCGGTGACAGTTTCAGCAAATGTTAAAAATACTTTTATAAAACTTATGCAGCTTTAATATGTTTCCGTTATCACAAAATAATCTGTTTTATTTGTTTTTATTCGTTAAACTGCAGAAAACAGACGAAATAATTTCTGTGTTTCTCTGTTCAGTTTCTCTCTGACTCTGATCGACGCCCTGGACACGCTGCTGGTGAGAACCCAAACCTGTTCTGATCCGATCCGACTGGGTCCGGTCCGGTCCGAAGCTGAAATGCTTCCCTCCTGCTGCAGGTTCTGGGGAACCGGACGGAGTTCCAGCGCGTGGCGTCGCTCCTCCAGGACACCGTAGACTTTGACATCGACGTCAACGCATCCGTGTTCGAAACCAACATCAGAGGTGAGGCCCACGGCCCGGTTCTGGTTCTGATGGGCGGATCCGGAGCTGACCTGCTGTGTTTTGGTAGTGGTGGGCGGCCTGCTGTCGGCCCACATGCTGGCGGGTCGGGCCGGGATGGAGCTGGAGCCCGGCTGGCCCTGTTCCGGTCCGCTGCTCCGGATGGCGGAGGACGCGGCCCGCAAGCTGCTGCCAGGTACCAGACCGGTCCAAACGGGCTTCTCATAGAACCTCTCTTTGGTAAAAGAGTTTCAGAAACATTTAAAAATGCATTTAGATCATGTGTAGTAAAGCAAAGTAAACGTATCCCACAATGCATTGTGCCAGCAGCCAATTAAACCACAGTTGACAGACTGAACAGGAAGGGAACCGGAGCGGGTCGGACCGAACCCTCCGTCATAACGTTTAGTCAGAACAAGCTAGGCTGTGTGGTGGGGGAGGTGCCGCTGACCTTTGACCTGACTGTCGGCAGCGTTCGATACGCCCAGCGGGATGCCGTACGGCACCGTGAACCTGCTGCGCGGCGTCAGTCCCAGCGAGACGCCGGTCACCTGCACCGCCGGCGTGGGAACCTTCATCCTGGAGTTCGCCGCGCTGAGCCGCCTCACCGGGGACCCGACGTTCGAGAGCGCCGCGCGGCGCGCGCTGACCGCCCTGTGGAACACCAGATCTGACATCGGACTGGTAACCGAACCCAACCGAATCCAAACCGAGAATCAGGAGCAGTTTGGACCGACCCGTTTCTGCCCGTCCAGGTGGGGAACCACATCGACATCGTAACCAGGAAGTGGGTGGCCCAGGATGCCGGCATCGGCGCCGGCGTCGACTCGTACTTTGAGTATCTGGTGAAAGGAGCCATCATGCTGCAGGACCAGGAGCTTCTCAGCACGTTCCGAGGTAAAACCCGGCAGAACCCACAGCGCCTCTGCTAGTCCACCAGGTTTTGTTTAGCGCTTCAGCTCATGGTTAGCACCTCTTGCTTTTTAATTTAAATTTTCCACATCAATTTTGAAGTGCTCATTTTTTTTAGTCAGTTGAATAAAGTTCAACATCTTTGATTGAAGTTACCATTCCAAAATTAGCTTCTGCTAAGTTCCATATTGATTGTGCTAACATTTAACGTAAGCAGAATTTTTATTATTGAGACTTTACGCTTAGCATAGCTAGCTTATTAGGTTGAGGTGAAAATGGTTAAATTAAGCACCTTTCTGTTAGCTTCCACTAAATACGATGTTCATTTAGCTCTTTAGCATTTGCAGAATGTTTATGATTAGTGCTTTAGGATTAGTAAAGCTAGCTGTTTAGTTAGCACAACAAGCTTTAGAGTTAGCGCTGTTAGCTGTTTAGTTAGCACAACAAGCTTTAGAGTTAGCGTTGTTAGCTGTTTAGTTAGCACAGCTAGCTTTTGGTTAGCACAGCTAGCTTTAGAGTTAGCGCTGTTAGCTGTTTAGTTAGCAAAGCTAGCTTTTGGTTAGCACAGCTAGCTTTAGAGTTAGCGCTGTTAGCTGTTTGGTTAGCAAAGCTAGCTTTTGGTTAGCACAGCTAGCCTTAGCGTTAGCGCTGCCCGCCATAGTAGACCCTTACCCTGACCTGGTGATTCCTCAGCGTACGATCGGGCCATCCAGAACTACACGCGATTCGATGACTGGTACCTGTGGGTCCAGATGCACAAAGGAAGCGTCACCATGCCGGTGTTCCAGAGCCTGGAGGCCTTCTGGCCCGGCCTGCAGGTACAGCACAGCCGGACCGTGAGGTCGGGCGGCGAGCCGAGCCTTCATCCGGCCGTCTGTGTTTCAGTCTCTGCTGGGGAACCTGGACAGCGCCGCCAGAACCTTCCAGAACTATTACTCAGTGTGGAGGCAGTTTGGAGGCCTGCCGGAGTTCTACAGCATCACGCAGGGATACACAGTGGACAAGAGAGAGGGGTACCCACTGAGACCAGGTGAGACCCACTGAGACCAGGTGAGACCCACTGAGACCAGGTGAGACCCACTGAGACCAGGTGAGACCCACTGAGACCAGGTGAGACCCACTGAGACCAGGTGAGACCCACTGAGACCAGGTGAGACCCACTGAGACCCACTGAGACCAGGTGAGACCCACTGAGACCAGGTGAGACCCACTGAGACCAGCTGAGACCAGGTGAGACCCACTGAGACCAGGTGAGACCAGGTGAGACCCACTGAGACCAGGTGAGACCCACTGAGACCAGGTGAGACCCACTGAGACCAGGTGAGACCAGCTGAGACCAGGTGAGACCAGGTGAGACCAGCTGAGACCAGCTGAGACCCACTGAGACCAGGTGAGACCCACTGAGACCAGCTGAGACCAGCTGAGACCAGCTGAGACCAGGTGAGACCAGGTGAGACCCGCTGAGACCAGGTGAGACGCTCTGAGACCAGGTGAGACCCACTGAGACCAGGTGAGACCCACTGAGACCAGGTGAGACCAGGTGAGACCAGGTGAGACCAGGTGAGACCCGCTGAGACCCACTGAGACCAGCTGAGACCAGGTGAGACCAGGTGAGACCAGCTGAGACCAGGTGAGACCAGGTGAGACCAGGTGAGACCAGGTGAGACCAGGTGAGACCGGAACCTGTTTAGTTTCGTTTCACTGAATTAAATTAAATCCGTTTTTGATTAAACTTGTTTCAAAATTAAAATCTTCTTTTTAAATTTTGCTATTAAAAAATTAAAACAGTTTTTGTTTCCTGTAAATTTTCTCTTTGCAGGATTTTGGATTATTTGCTAAAATATTTTAATTCTTCTCGCTCCTGTTTGCTAAAAGCTCAAACCATAGAACTAGACTGAGTAGATCTGCTCTCATGGATCGGTCACATTGTCACCGATACCTGATCTAGAATCCTTCTGAACATCGGGACCAATGCAGATATCAATATCGGATTAGTGCATTTCTAGTCGTAACCATGGCAACATTTCAACACGTCTGGCTCTGCTTCTGAGTTTCTGAGCGTTGATGCTCAGACCGTTCTAGATCTACGCTCCATCATGGAGAACTTCACAGAAAACATCCAGAACCTTCCGTCTGGCCCGATTCTGGATTCACGTTTCCTCCTCCAGGCCGCCAACGATCAGAAAACCCGACGTCTTTGACTCGTCGTCGTTTTCAGGAACTTTAATAAAGAAATGCTGTCATTCCAGAGCTGATGGAGAGCGCCATGTACCTGTTCAGAGCCACAGGTGATCACACCTACCTGCAGTTCGGCCTGGACGCCGTGGAGTCCATCGAGCGCATCGCCAAGACGCCGTGCGGCTACGCCAGCGTGAGTCACCTGACCTCTGAGTCGGCAGGTCGCCTGACCTCCTGACCTCTGAGTCGGCAGGTCGCCTGACCTCTGAGTCGGCAGGTCGCCTGACCTCTGAGTCGGCAGGTCGCCTGACCTCCTGACCTCTGAGTCGGCAGGTCGCCTGACCTCTGAGTCGGCAGGTCGCCTGACCTCCGAGTCGGCAGGTCGCCTGACCTCCGAGTCGGCAGGTCGCCTGACCTCCGAGTCGGCAGGTCGCCTGACCTCCTGACCTCCGAGTCGGCAGGTCGCCTGACCTCCTGACCTCTGAGTCGGCAGGTCGCCTGACCTCCTGACCTCTGAGTCGGCAGGTCGCCTGGCTCAGTCTGCTCCTCTTCCTCTGCAGGTCAAGGATCTCCGGGATCACCAGCTGGATAACAGGATGGAGTCGTTCTTCCTGGCTGAAACTGTCAAATACCTGTACCTGCTCTTTGACCCCGCCCACTTCCTGCACGGCGGGGGGGCGGAGGGGGACGGGTCGTGGGAGGGGGGCGGAGCCAGCGGTCAGTGTGTTCTGGGGGCGGGGGGGTTTGTCTTCAATACCGAAGCTCATCCTCTGGACCCGGCGGCGCTGCACTGCTGCAGCCGCCACGCGCAGGAGCATCGCGAGCTGCAGCACCTGCTGCTGGGGCTGACGGCGCCCGCCGGCCAGTCGGAGCGGCCCGCCGGCCAGTCGGAGCGGCCCGCCGGCCAGTCGGAGCGGCCCGCCGGCCAGTCGGAGCGGCCCGCCGCTAAGACCGAGGACCCTCCCCCCAGCCAATCAGAGAGCATCGCTCTGAAGCCCGGAGAGAAGAAGGCCCCGCCCCCTCTCTCCTGCCCCGTTCAGCCGTTCGGCGCTCGGCTCGCCGTCCTGGGCCAGGTCTTCTCTGATAACACCTGAGGCTCTGATTGGCTACAGGTGGAGCGACGCCCTCAAGGAGCTCCTGGACTCTGAGACGCCGCCGGACTGATGGACGTGTTTAAAGTTTATTTTTATTTATTAAAAATGTTTCAGAGTTTTCAGAGTCTTTTCCCTCCTGGAGGCGACGATTCGGTTTGTAGGAAATCAGAACCAGGATCCAAATCAACAATCTGCATCTCTGGGTTCAGTTTCAGTGATTTGACTGAAAAATAACAAACATTCAAATTAAACGCAAAACATTTCCTGCACTTTTGTGTCAAAATAAAACCACACCTGAGTTTGTTCAGCCTTCAGGCTGCAGGGGGCGCAGCGGCTCCACGGGTGAGTTTGTAGCTGCAGTATCGTTAAATGGCCACCAGAGGGAGACATCTGAGCTGGGTTTGAGTTTCTGATCAGTTTTCTTTAAATATTTAGACTAACAAACACTGAGGGGATTTCCTGAGGAGGAGACGACGGGTTGTTAGTTTAGAAACTTTAAACCCAGAAAAGATTCTGGTTCTGGTTCTAGTTCTGTTCAGCAGAAACAACATCCAGGATTAAAGTCAGAGACATTAGAGGTCGTAGTTCGATCCCAGGGTCTCTCAGTGGAACTCGGTGCCGTTCTGCTGCCCTGCTCAGCATTTGGTAAACATTAAACTGAGGGAGACTCGACCCGACCCAGAACCAGAACCTCCCTGAATCTGATCTCCTTTCCCCTGAAGAGCAGCAGAACCAGATGAAACCCGACTCGGCTGCTCAATGAAACTGGGCCTGAAGCAGTTGACAGGTTCTGACCCAAACGGTTCTGATGCTCATTAGGCAAAGATTTTTCAGCTCCTTTTAAAGATGAAACGTGTTTGTTGTTACCCTGGAGGGCCCACCGGTACCAGAACCAGAACTCCTTTAGTCCTTGTTGTGTTTGATTGGAGTTTGCGGATCTTAAGCGTCACGTCGTGACGGAGCGGACCGGACCATTAAAGGTTTCACTTCCTGGATCAGGTCAGGATGTGGCCTAAACAAAACATGTTCATTAATTCCTGCACAAAATATTCTTAGATAATCAGATTTCATTCTGCTCAGTTCTGCCTGTAGGGACGTTTTAGGGCGTCTGTCTCTTAAAATCCACATTAACTGCTGCTGGCCACGCCCCCAACTGTTGGACACGCCCCCAACTCAACATTTACACTTTTACATGAAAATTGATCCAAACAGATGATAAATTATGCACCTGTACAGCTTAGAAAAGCAGAAGTGAAGCCTCCTGCACAACCAACCACAACGCAGTAACTGGTTTTTTTGGTGAGTCGACAACAAAACTCTTGTCTTTTCCAGCAGCCATTGTACAGTGGGAACCAGCTGACCACACACTGGAGCTCAGCTTGGGTTGGTAGGTAACAAGCGGTCCCTGCTGATTTGTGACGTTTCACTCTGTAGGTTTTTAAAACGTCTCGTTGGCCGAGCAGCTGCGGCCGCCGCTGCATTCGCTGCGTCTGTAGATCAGAGACTCTTTTCTGACCAGTCGGACCAGTTAAAGCACAAACCAGTTCCAGACGCTCCGGTTACTGGGTGGGGTCCAGCTGCCTGACGTCTCTAAGGAGGGTCCACTTCCTGTACCTATGACATCATCATACCTATGAGCATGTGCAGACAGGTCCATGATGAAGATGAAGATGGTCGGCTCAGTCATTACATAATGTTGCATGAGAGAGATGGAAGACACACACCCAACACACACACACACCCAACACACACACACTGAACACACACACACCCAACACACACACACTGAACACACACACACCGAACACACACACTGAACACACACACACCCAACACACACACTGAACAGACACACACCAAACACACACACCCAACACACACACACCCAACACACACACCCAACACACACACACCCAACACACACACACCCAACACACACACACCCAACACACACATGTTTATGTGGCTATCTTTGTGGGGACTTTCCATTGACTTCCATTCATTTCTACAGCCTAATCCTAATCCTAACCAAAACTCAATTGGCATCTTTCTAAATTTGACCTCTGACCCAAAAACAGTGTTTCCCCTTGTGGGGACCGAGCTTCAGTCCCCACAATGTGGTACAAACAAATGCACATCCAACACACACACACACCCATTACGTTTTTCTCTCCTTGTGGGGATTTCCATTAATTTCCAGACAGTTGTGTTCTGGTTCTTATGGGTCCCGGTTCTGGACCGTTCGGCCCAGTCGGCCCTCACAGAGGGAGAAACACGAGGCCATCTGTTAGCCATTAGCAGCAGGTCGGTGACGGCAGAACGCTTTGGGCCGGGCCGGGTCACATTCTGTTCACATGATGTTTGGATCAATCCGCTCCTCTCTGGTTCTGGTTCTGGGACCCACAAACTGCAGAACCAGAACCTCAGATGGACCCACAGCACCGACGAAACGTTTTCTGCTTCAGAAAAATAAAATAAAACCGTTTGAAACGTCCAGACACTGGAGGACTGGAGTGGGTTCTGGTTCTGGTTCTGGTTCTGGTTCTGGCTCTGGTTCTGGTTCTGGCTCTGGCTCTGGTTCTGGTTCTGGCTCTGGCTCTGGCTCTGGTTCTGGTTCTGGTTCTGGTTCTGGCTCTGGTTCTGCTTCTGCTTCTGGTTCTGGTTCTGGCTCTGGTTCTGGTTCTGGCTCTGGTCTGGTTCTGGTTCTGGTTCTGGCTCTGGTTCTGGTTCTGCTTCTGCTTCTGGTTCTGGTTCTGGTTCTGGTTCTGGTTCTGCCTGAGTACGTAAAAACTGAACAAGCTTTTATTTTGATAGTCCACTTCCACATGCTGTTTTGAATATGACCAAAATATGTCATATTGAAACGTCTTGTTAAAGATGTTTTAACAAGCTAAATATTTAGAAAATAAATATTTAGTTGAACTAAATATTTAGTTTATGATTATGAATTTAGTTGAGAGATATTTATGATATTTATGAATGTATTGATAATATGGTTCTATTCAGCCACGGTGCCGTCCATCTGGGCGGTATTGAAATGTTGCAGCAACACGTTGCAGCAACGCGTTGCAGCAACAATCTGCCGTTTGGACCCTTATAACGTTTCTTCTCTGTTCCTTTTGGCTCATTTTTCACATAAAACTAGATTTTTTTCCCTCATATGCAGCTTTGTCTGTTTGTCGGCCTGGAAACCGTCGAGGAGCAGAAACACGGCGTCATTCAGAGGGAGCCGCACCCTGCAGAGCCTCACTGAGCCGGGGGGCCAGGGGCCCGGGGCCCCAGGGCCTCTGCAGGCATCACCGCCCTGCTGCTGCTGCTGCTGCTGCTGCTGCTGCTGCTGCTGCTGCTGGTGAGTTTTGGACTGATGTGATGGAAACAGACGGCGCCGCTCCGCTCCGCTCCGCACCGGTACAGTCCGGTCCGGTCCGGTCCGCTCCGCACCGGTCCAGTCCGGTCCAGTCCGGTCCGCTCTGCTCCGGTCCGGTCCAGTCCGTGTCTCACGCCCGGCTGTACCCACATTTTGCCGCTCGGCTCGTTGCTCTGACAGAAACTGGATCCTCTGGGTTTTACGTCAAAACACCGTCTGACCTCTGACCTCCCGAGCCGCAGAGCGGGAAGCGGACCGTGTTGCAGTCTGATTACAGCTGGGGTCAAAGGTCAGCAGCAGAGAAAGAGAGAGGTCTTACCGGGTCCAGCAGAATCTCAGCTGTTTCTCTGTTTGCTGATCTTTGACCTGCTGAGACGATCCTGATTCTAGTTACCATAGAAACGTAGCAGCGACACAAATGGACAAATGTTACAAACCAAAAACTGAAACCTGGAGAGCAAAAAAACAAAGGAAAAAAACCATCAATCATAATAATTAATAACCCAAAATCAGTCAGATTTAAAACCCAGAGACACAAACAGGATCTGATCATGATGACAAGAGGAGAAAAGATTTAATGTTCAGTCCAGATGATTCAGTTTGACTCACGAAATTATTAATTCACATGTAGAAGCAGATTTTGTTTCCTGTTAGGGGAACAGAACCGGGTTCCCACCGAGAAGTTTGATAAACTAAAGGTTTTATAAACTAAAGGTTTGATAGACTAAAGGTTTGATAGACTAAAGGTTTGATAGACTAAAGGTTTGATAGACTAAAGGTTTAATAGACTAAAGGTTTGATAGACTAAAGGTTTAATAGACTAAAGGTTTGATAGACTAAAGGTTTAATAAACTAAAGGTTTGATAGACTAAAGGTTTAATAGACTAAAGGTTTAATAAACTAAAGGTTTGATAGACTAAAGGTTTGATAGACTAAAGGTTTGATAGACTAAAGGTTTAATAGACTAAAGGTTTGATAGACTAAAGGTTTAATAAACTAAAGGTTTGATAGACTAAAGGTTTAATAGACTAAAGGTTTAATAGACTAAAGGTTTGATAGACTAAAGGTTTAATAAACTAAAGGTTTAATAAACTAAAAGTTTAATAAACTAAAAGTTTAATAGACTAAAGGTTTAATAGACTAAAGGTTTGATAGACTAAAAGTTTAATAGACTAAAGGTTTAATAGACTAAAGGTTTGATAGACTAAAGGTTTAATAGACTAAAGGTTTTATAAACTAAAGGTTTTATAAACTAAAGGTTTAATAGACTAAAGGTTTGATAGACTAAAGGTTTGATAGACTAAAGGTTTAATAAACTAAAGGTTTAATAAACTAAAAGTTTAATAGACTAAAGGTTTAATAGACTAAAGGTTTGATAGACTAAAGGTTTAATAGACTAAAGGTTTTA
>CAEGAE010043778.1:0-80278 GCA_903067095.1 Girardinus metallicus
TCCAGGAGGCATCCTGACCAGATGCCCGAGCCACCTCAACTGGCTCCTCTCGACGTGAAGGAGCAGCGGTTCTACTCTGAGTCCCTCCCGGATGACCGAGCTTCTCACCCTCAAATGTGATCACAAGAACATAAATTTCAAACTTTGCCTTGTAAAACACAGTTGCTTTAAAACAATCAAAAGGTGTCCATTTGGTAATTCACTAGTGTATGTCAGGTTTTTCAAAGGTCAACTTTGCCTGTGAACAAATTATAACGGTATATGTGAGGATGTTTTCCAATAAAAGGTCTGCCAACAACTTACACTTAATTAGTGTAAAAAAAAAAAAAAAAAAAAGTCTAATTCAGCAAAAATAGTCTTAAATCGTTACGATCACTTCGGTTCAGTGTATTCTTCTATAGATGTTATGACTGTCCAGTAAAGCAGGGAGCCTTTTTCAGGAAGTGGTGCATTTCTTTTTGTTTTGTTTTTTTGATTTTTAATTTTTTTTTGCTGATAATTTTATGCCGTGACTCAATTTATAATATTGAAACAGATTTACTTTGAATCCCTCTTTTCTACAGCTGTTCCTCTCCAACAAACATTGAAAAATAAAACCCACATGCGGGTAGATCGCACTGTTTAATGCGACGCAAATACACGTACGAAAGTATGTTGATCTGTGGAAATACCCGAGTGGGAGTGTTGTGTGTGTTTACTGACATACAGCGATGTAAGTTGTCAGTCCCTTGTGTTTCGGGGACATTTTTATGTAGATTTGTGTCTGCATTCAGAATGCAGCTCCTTTGATTATCGTGTTTAGCCCCTGTAAAGCTGTCAGCTCACTTTCATATGTGGTTTTATGATGTATTGAGCGCTCCCTTCTGATTTGTGTTGGGGTAGAGTGGGTCGGGGGGGACATATTTCTGTTTCTAACTGCGCTGTGGTCCCAAACCGACGAGGCGACATTCCCGTGGGACGGCGGAACGTCAGGGAATATGAGAAGCAGTTGTTGCTTGACTTGAGAGTCTCGCTTACGTATTTTGGTGTCGGGGAACTTTTTCCAGCCTAGTGGTTTCACATTAGAGAAATATTTTTCAACACCCGTTTTAAAGATGTTTTCATGGGAAACCTGCTTGTGCTGTTGCTTCTATGCGCCTGATTTCTCCAGCTGAGCTTTTTCAGATTATTTTTTTTTTTTTTGAAAGGAGCACTGTGTCTTGCTTTCGTCTAACCAGCTTTAGACATATTACCTTATTCCTAGCTAACGAAACCGCAGAAAGGTTTGTATTTCATATATGAGTTATTGACTCTTATAGGTGTCCAGCATATGAAGTTGCGGGAAGGAGATTTCCACTTTCAGCAGCTGTGAGTCATTTTAAACTAAATTTTTCAGCTTCTTCAACAGAGTCAGACAAAGATCCTACGTCATCTGCAGCAATGAGTTACACCTAGGCAATAATGTAGTCAAATGTCAAACCATCTTTTTCGATTGGTGTCACGACTTGTATTAACAGATCACCATTTGCCATATTTTTTGACAAATTATCCACCTTTGCGCATAGACACACGTGTCTAGATGAATCTAGAGATTGAAAACATTTGTAAGCAATTCATTGCATAAAACCCCCCAAGATGTACATCTTTTGTACAAAAACGTCTCTGGAGAAATCTCTGGATTGTCTGTAACGTCCGTCGGAGCTTCCTGGTCTCCACTAGTGCAGATCAAGCCAGGTTGGCTAGCCTGCAGTCTGTTGCTTTACACATGTGGCATTCTGGCCTATTAGCATGCTGACTACGCTTTCAAATAATGGTTTACCCTAATAACAAGTAGTGGGACGCTCTACTTTAATTTCCTTGTTGCCTTTTGAGTTTCAGTAGAAGACCACTGTAAAAGCATGCTTCACAATGATCCCATCCAGCCGATCTCTGATCAGTGCCAGCAGCAAAGATAAAAGACAGCAGGCTCCTTTTATTCCTATTCTTAAAGTTTTGCAGTTTTAATTGTCTGATCCAAAGCAGAGCTTTGAACTCAGCACGCACCGATTGGTTGTTTCTCTCCATGAAGCTGCCATCAGCCATTGACGTTAGTGGCTCTTTCCTTCTGTTCAGGCGCTGAAAAGTCGCTGTGGTGTCGGCGTCGGGGTTAGTCACAGTTGAAGCAGAACGGCAATCCTGATCTGGTAGAAAACCCTCGAAGAGGTCACATGTGATACTAGAGAGACAATGTTGTGCCGAGCTGTGAAGAATCTTTGGGAACCGCAAAAAATTTTTTAAAGCATAAATAAAAGCTTTGCATTTTCAACCGTGCATTGTATTGTTATACCGGGTGTACGGGCTTTGTTTCTGCGTTTTTCACAACAAAAGATGTGTCATGTCACGCTGAAACACTGCCTTAATCACCTACTTGACACTTATTCTCATCAATCTGACAGCGGATTTCCTTTTATGTATTGACATCCCTAACTCGTCATCAGACCAGTAGGATTCAGTGGGTTTAGCGCGGGATAAACTGCTTAAATCACCAAGCCTTTGTGTTTTTAAAAGAAAAAAAAAAAACCTCACAAAAACCTGAATGTAATGTTGAAACAGTGGCTGCAAGATTATGAAGCATCCTGAGTACTTAAGATCAAACTGTGGTTAATGCTGGTACTTAAAGAGCATTGCAGAGGGTTTTCTGATTGTTGCAGAAAGTAAGCATTTAGTTTTTTTTCTCTTCTCAAAATTGTTCTCCTCTAAATGTCTAAAATCTTCGAAAACATAATTTAATTCACCCAGAGGAATATTAGCTGCTCTTCGTGTTGACATTAAGACAAACGCAGAAGAAGAATGTTTTGACGTGAGGTTGTGGGTTTGCCTCCAACCGTCCTGTTTAGATCTTGTAAACAACCGTGTTGGGGTGTGTGTGTGTGTGTGTGTGTGTGTTTTCCTTTTGCATTCCTGTAAAGGTAGCCTCCAGTAGCAATGCGCTCAGTGGGGGGTAGATGAGGATGCCTTCAGATAGGGATGCTATTGTCTGCTGTGTGTTTGTGTGCGTTTCCATGTCTCCTACTTTTCCAACTGTGTGCCTAACCAAAAACACATGTCACACTGCAGCGGAGTACAGTACATAACACATTGAGGATAATAATAATAATAATAAAAAAAAGACATTTCTCCTCAATCCCTGCTGCATTTCATTTTCAAAACGGGTAAAAAAAAAAAAGTTATTGTCAAAATAGTTTATCGCGTCATTGTTTGAAGAATTTCTCTCTTTGCAAAATGAGCTCAAATTCACAAATAACAAGAAAGCAGCCGTTATTAGCGTTTGGTTAAATGTCAGACTGTTTAAACAGACAATTTCCATCTCATTTTATGAGAAATTCCTATCAGTACAGTAATGAGTTATGCCATGAATTAGCATAGATTTTCATCTTAAGAAGATATTTTCAGATATCAACCTCATGTGCTGTTTTTAGTTTTTATGAAACCATTTATGAAATTGAAGAACATCTTTGTCAGATTTTCAGCCTGGAGGGGAAAAAAGGAAACTAAATATCACTAGTATAAATTCTGAAATGAATAGTCTGCTTTTCAAGCTAATGCAGCATTGTCAACACAGGTGGATTCAGTTTATCCATAATAATTATTTCATGTTTTCCAAAATTGAAAATGCGGAGGATGGAGCAAAGAGGGAGCAGCTGGTGACCGGAATTGGCCAATTTCAGGACTATGACTCTGGAAACTGAGTGAATGTGCAACGCTAAATGCTACTCGGTCGCTCTGGCAACAACACAGATCGGTGTGGACACGGAAGGACGAAGGCTCGATAATAATAAACATATCAGTATTATAGATATGTTTAGATGAAGTCAGAAGAAGGACAACTGATGTAAGAAGTTTTTATTTTTAACAAACTATATTTTCTCCTCCATCTCCAGACACATTTTTGGTAGAAACTGTGAGATGGTACGAAAGAGCAACAACTTCACCAGATAACAGGAAGGCTAAACATATTACACCAAACAATTTATGTTTTATCATTTTGAGCTTTCGGTTTGTTACAGAACATGAAGGATTTGAAAATGTTGGCAGCTTTTGGAAATCGCAGAGTCACTTCAGGGTGTACATTTTCTAAAGAACAGACTGCTGTTTTCATGGCGCTAGGCCCGCTAACCGTGCTAATGCAGGACGCTAAAGACCACTAACAATGTGAGCTCAAAATCGTTTGTCCTCAGTTTTAAATGAATAAAACCCTGTTTCACAGAAACTGCTCTTATTTGTAAATGATGAATTGCATTTAGTGAAGAAGCTGTTGTTTTATTATCTTCCATTTTGGTTGTTAATGAGAATTTAGAATCCGTTAAAATCGGTATCAGAAATTAACGACAAAATTACAATCAGTCAACCTCTAGTTTAACCACTTAACAAATATCTCCAGTCATAGGAACATAACTAATGAGAAGAAAAGAGAATCACTTGTAATAACATTAAATAGTTAATAAGGTTGCAGATTTAGCCTGAAAATATTTTCTCCCTGCTCTTGAAGCACTGTCAGATTGCACACATTCATATTGATTTATATGTAGTGAAAACAAAATAAAAACTATAATGAAACTGTGTTTTAAAAAATATACAAAAAAGCACAAAAACTCCAAAGAAAGTTGAAAGGGAAATAATAATACTTAAATCTGGATCAATAAGGCTGGGCAAAAGCCTTATTGATCCAGAAATTATCTAACAGAGTTTTCAAATGAAATGTCTTTCAGACAAATACTTGGCTGCTGGAGGAATGATGCCGTGTGTGTGCTGCCGTGTGTGTGCTGGGTGGGGTTGGAATGAATGTATCTCTGATCTGCAGAGCCTTCAGCTGTTTCTCCCAGGCTTCGTCTGGAGGCTCACACTCACATACACACACTTTCTCTACATATGAGGACCCAACGGAAACCAGGCTTTTGCACTCACACCCCTAAACTATCACAAACCTGCTACCTTTTAAAAGCAACTCCACGCTCTCAGGAGGCGAGGATGAGTCAGGATGCTTTCCACTTCGGCTTTTCTTCATTTTTGTGATTGTGTTCATCAGAAAACAATCTGAATCAAACCGCAATCAGACCTCCGCGTGAATGGTTTGCAACCCCAAAATGACCCACAACTTCTGGATGCGCAGCTGGAGCCAGGAGTGCTGGGATTGTGACAAAATTTCATATTTTGATAATTATAATTTTCAGCCATTGTTTACGTTCAGATTTACCAGATTTTTTTGACGCAGAATTACAACGCGTGTCTCCCGTCAGTGAAAGAGGAGTTCGATTAAAAAAAAAAAAATCATCACAGTGTCAGTTTATGCAGCACCGCTCTCATGATGGTCTAATTGGATGCAATAATTGGTAGGTTATCATGAGGTTTGAAGTGTCACACCATGCACATTGACGATCTGTTTGGCCAATTAGATGGATGTAAATATATAAAGACGCAGAAACATGTTTGTTAATAATAAATGATAATTACATCGCCATTTTGAGCAATCGATTTATCTCAGTTGTATATTTTTCTGATATGCTGCCTGTGGTAAAAAAGGGTAACTTTGCAGAAATGCATTCCCGATACCTACTGAAGTCTTTGCCAAATTGAGGAAATAGCCAAAGTATTGCTAGGAATTGACGTCTAGACTCCTCTGTGCTTTGTGAAAGTTCACCAGCATGGTAAAAAGAGGAAGTGAAAGAGGATTAGTTAAGATTCCTCTGTGGAAAAGTTTCCCTTTTAAAAAGCTTTTTACATTCATGTGCTTCCTTTGACTTCATTTTTAAGCAAAATAATCATCTTCCCACTGGTACAACTTCCACACTGAGGAGTGTTGCTGCCAGCTCGACTAGGTAATGCAGAGGTAGAGTGTCTTTACTGTAAAATTATTGGGGTTTCTTCAGTTTCTGATGGGCCCCAGTAGTCTTTATTCATCCTAAACCACCTGGGTTGTCGCCAGTATTTGATAAAAACAATGTAGTTTTGAAACAGATTATGCATATCCAAATAATAACACCGGCATTTATTTGAAGACGTTTATTTGCCCCTTCACTTGCAGATAAACGTGTAGCAAGTAAACGGGCAAGTCTGACCCTTTTATGTTATTTTAAGAACTTTTTAAGGCTAATCCAAACTTTATCCTTGCTTTAGCTCCTCTTCCGCTGCTTTCCAGCCGCTGGAAGGCAGCCGCCATCAGGAGACGTTTCCGTGCTTTTACGGCAGGTTATGGGGAACCTTTACAGACATGATTAGTGTACAGTCCTATGCATCTGTGTTTACATTTACAGTTTATGGTAATTTAGTTTTACCACAGACCAAAGGAGAATGCTGTACCACACATGCGAGCCGTATCCCCAAACACATTCCACGATACATTGTGGTCCACGCCCGTGGCTAACCCAACAAGGGAAATTAAAGCCGAGGTTTTGACACAACAGTCTCTTTGTGTATTAGAGTCCGTCATGCTACCTTCCCTCCTGTTTGCGCTGTACGTACTCTGTGGCGTCTGTCGGAAACATCCTCACGTTCCTCCTTGTTTCTCTGAAGGTGTGGCTCTGAAGGGAAGGTTTAGTGTGAGTCAGAACCTCCCCTGTGCTTTCTTCTTGTTAGAACCGAGACCTTTGGATCTCCTAATTTGCAGAAACGAAAAACAGACAGTAGAGCTATTTTTTTTGGCTTGAATTCGATCTTGTGTTTCTTCCCTCTATGTGTATTTATATCGTTTCCAATCACTGCAGCCTGCAGAAAAGTGTCTAAAACTTCTCATAGAGTTCTGCATGCACTCTGAACAAGAGCTGAAATCTCTCTGTTTTTGATACAAGTAAGGTTACCTGTAAGGTTTTTGGTAAAATGGAGGAAAGTTGGATACATTGACGTGGATTAAGCGGGATAAAACGGTTACACATATGAAAAGAATGAAGCGATTTTACTGCATTGAAAAAGAAAGTTGGAGAGAAATTGATGTAAATACAAAAACAGTCTGGCGTCTCTTCAGTTCATTTTAAGATGGCGGACTAGAGTACAGTTAAGCCTGTTCACCCCTTTGACATTGTGTACCTATGATTTAGAAAGATGTTCTGTAAAATAATCCTAGTCCACTTTAAGAAAATGTGGTTTTATGAATCCAATAAATAATATCAATTTGGTTTGATCAGGGAGCACATTGTATCATATTGCATACAAGTCATGGATATCAGCACCAAGACACATTTTAATAAGGTTTAAAGCTAAATATGTGACTTTTAAAAAAAAAAAAATCTATTATTTTACTTATTTGTTGGAACTGTCATTATGTCGTGACAGTAATTTATTAGATAGTAATCTGTGAAATAATTTAGCTTTTCTGCCTTCGTCCACCGCTAACTAGAAACAACCAATCAGGGTCTGGGGGTGGGTTGTAGCGCTGTCAATCATGCCTATGTGTGCCTGACATGGTGGCCATGTGGCCACCATGTCAGGTGATGATGGCGGATAAATTGTTCTCCTGCGAGTTGTTTCTCCACCATTGGCACATTTAACAGCTCGTTCACGAGGATGATTGACAGCACTTGGACTGATTGGTTGTTTCTGATCGGGAACGGTGAATTTCTTCAGACTGCAATGGCAGCACAGGGAGGTGGAGGAGCTCAATCTTTTCATAGTTTGTCTGTTTTAAATTATACTGTGACAACATGGTGACAGTTTTTTCAAATATGTAAAAAGCATATTTTTTTATAATGGTCACATGCTGCAGCTTCAGTGCTAACTTAGCTGGTTGAACCACAGTATTATTTTGAGCCAAGTGCAAAACAGAGTTTCTTGCTACTGCTCAAAGACCTCCGACGTTCCAAGGTGGCAGCGCTTCTCTGATTTCTCAAAAATAAAGATACAATTCAATGTCTATGTTGCTCACATTGAGTCATACCAGCAAATCATGAAAAAAGAGGCCTAGGTCAATAGGTGCACTTTAAGAAGTTAATATTTCACCCATACTGAAATGGTGTGTGTGTGTGTGTCAGGAGGGGTGTCAGGAAGAAAGATAAAGGGCAACACTTCCATGCAGATTTCATTTTTTCAAAGTCACTGATGGATCAATCCTGCTCCCAACAGGCCGCCGACCTTTTAACCCAGGCTGCTGTCGTCGCTGATCACCGGATCTAATGGCTTCCATAACCCACCAGAAACACACAGCCGGAGGCCGTTCACGGGGGTGTGCGTAAGCGACCCTGCCGACGCTCTAAAGCCCACGGCATAACGTCCCAAAAATTCAGTGCTTGTAGATGCTAATTTGTGAAGTTGAGACTGTGGTTGGCAAACGGTGTAAGAGCTCCAAGCTGTGCACAAGCGTCCTTTTGTTTGTCTGAAGGTTTGTTTAGCTCTCAAAACTTTCCAGACTGGGGTTATTGGAAGAGCTCCTGAATAGCAGAGAGTTTGTATTTCTATATTTGCCTTTCCAGATGCAGTTAAGAATCACCGTTTTGATTGTGTCCCCCTTAACTCACTCATCAGTTATGTCCTGGCTGCTCTGCCACCCACTTGTTGGCAAAGGATATTTCGTCCTACTGAAGTTACAGCCTTACGTTATTTCTGTAAACCTTGGTGACGTTTTATCTGCACTATTTTGTGGGTATTGTTTATTTCTCACTTTTGCGGTTTTTATCCATTTAATACCTGGCTTTTTTTGGTACAGAAAGCAGCCGTCTACCACCGGATGGTTCAGGCTGACTGTCAACTGGCACATGCCTCGGGCTTCGTTTGCAAATTTATAAAGGGAAAAAACTGTTGTGGGTCGGCGTTTTGCTGAAGCTTTAAGCTACTGTTAGCATATTTCCTGTTTTGATATGACTTGTTGATCCAGTTGTCCCAATTCTTCATGTGCAACAGAACTTCCAGAAAATGTGGCTCTCCTGCTTCATTAACCGAGTGCTTTCTTTAAACGTCTTCCAATTTAATCATTAGTTTTTCAGCTGCTCTCCATTAGCTAGCAATTGCCATGTCTCTTCAACGCTCTTAAGAGAAAAACAAAGATTTTTGGTAAAAAAAAATGCAGTTAAACAAATCCATATGTATGTACTGTGGTACTTTTTTCAACCTCTTACAAATATTAGTGTGTTGTTGTTAGAAATTTGCCACACAAAATGTAGCTGCACTATTTTTTGGGAATACTCCTGACGGATTTAAAGACAGAATAACAATTAGCTGCATATCCATTACAATTGTGAGCAGAATATCAACAATTTCGCATTTGTGGTGTTTCTACTGAATAAGAAACACATTATTTTTTTAGATCACATGTAAATAAGTTTGTTCATGTCATTAAAAACCAGCCACACCTTCATCCTCCTGCCATTTCCTGTCACCATCATCTTTGTGGTTTGCGCCAGTGGCAACAACCGGTTGTTGATCATTTGACTTGTGTGATGTGAAAAAAGTGTTTCCATTGCGAACTAAACCAATGTTGAAACAGCCAAAAAAAAACACCTCAAACTAGAGCTAAAACTTTTTATTTAAAAATTAGAGTGTTTCCAAAATTGGTGCGTTTCCATTAAGCAAATTAACTTTCAAAATGTCAAATTGCTCAGTTGTATGGTCAATGGAAATACAGCGACTAAGAAGTATTTGGAAATGACTTCATGAGGAACTTCTGAGCCAATCATATAGAAACATTAGCCAGGATACTTTCCCTTTAAGTATCTCGTGATAAAATCCACGTCTCTTTAGATACATTGTTCCACGAAAGTCTTTCTGTCTCTTGCCAGCTAGACGTTGAATAGAGGTCAGATGTCGCAGTGTGAGTGTCAGGCTTGTGTGGGTTAAGAAGTCACCGACATGTTTGTGTGTGACGGGGTTGTAGCGGTAGGTTATGGGAGTTCAGAGCCATGCTACGCGCTATGATGGATGGGATCTAAGTGACAGGTTCGCGTTTCGTCAGGGTCGGGGGTTAGTGCGGCGCTGCTGTGCGTCTCTCCAGAGGGCTGCGGCTGATGGAGCTTTGATGTGGCCCGCAGCTCGGAGACGGTAACGAGGGGCTTATTTTAACAGATTAAGTTCGACTTTAATGGCATTAGCGGAGCTTAAGGTGGTAAGAACGTCTTTGGTGCAAAGCGGTGGGGTTTCAGCAGGGGATTTTTCCCCTGAGATCACTTGTCAATCAGACAACACAGACGACACACGACTTCTAACTGTTTTTAATTCCATCTTTCTGCTTTTTCTTCTCCATCTTTTTATCCTTTGTATTGTTGGATCCCTTTTATCTCTCTATAAAGGGCATTAAACTAATAACCCGACTGCAATAGTTTCTTTTACAAGGGAGTTCAAGCCTTCCTGTAGCTGTTTGTTTTACATGCAGTATTTCATTCTTGTGTAGATTAATGCGTCTGTGTGTGTTTTTTTTAAAAACGCAAAGTTTAGGCGACATCTTATTTAGAAAATTGTAATATTTAGTCTCATTTCTGCAGTGGAGCCTAGCAAAATATACAGATGAAGAAGTCCAGCAGAAAGTGACTCCGACACATTTTAAATAGTCTCCAAACTGGCTCTGCATTGAAAACAAACACAAGAAGTTGCTGCTGCCGCAGTTCAGATATATGCCGGGTCGGTGTGGCTGTGGAGGAATGCTCACTCCGTTTTCTTTAATGTCAAATGGACACATCTGCTCATGGAAGTAAAGGCTTTGAGTAGGAATGGGCGATATGGTTTATTTTTTCATACCAGATATGGGTTCCGATTTTTTTCTCTTTCTTTTCTAAAAAAAAAAAACAAACTAAAAAGACAAAAACTTTTGTAAAAAATTTCAATCAACCCTTCTGTGAGTTGTACAATGCAGTATTAAGGACAGACTATGAGAATTTTAGTTTTAATTAGAAGAATATAGTCATGATATTTGCATAAAAATTGCACACAACTTTACCAGCAGATTGTCTTAAAATTGCAAGAAAAGAAGTTGTTTTTAATGAGAAAAGACTTGAACAATTAATTTTCATAAAATCTCTTCTTTATTCTCCTAATATTCCAACTTCATTTTGACTTTATTTTCTTAAATAAAGTCTTAGCCTGATTTTACTATTTCGATGTAGAGTTGACTTGAATTTAGAGTCCAAATAAATAGAAGCTATGAACCATGCTTGTCAAACAAGATGGCCGACCTGGACGTGCTGGCATCATTCTGACCTATGAAAACTCAA
Source organism: Girardinus metallicus (assembly GCA_903067095.1). Taxonomy (NCBI): domain Eukaryota; kingdom Metazoa; phylum Chordata; class Actinopteri; order Cyprinodontiformes; family Poeciliidae; genus Girardinus; species Girardinus metallicus. The sequence continues at coordinate 11,145 of CAEGAE010043778.1, forward strand.
GGTGTGCATTGGTTAAAAAAAAAAAATCCAGATTTTCCAAATACCCCAAAATGTTATTAATCTATAAATACGATTAATCGCCCAGTCCTAGCATCCAGCAAAACCATCATCTCTATTCACAAATGCTTCTCGTTTTTGAGTCGTAAATCATGTGGGGAATTCCCGATTGACATCTTTTCTCCCAAGTTTCGGATTTGGTCGTTTGAGGTGAAGTATTTGTCTATAACGTGTCTCAATCCTAGTTAACGTCATCCCACTCATGACGTCTGAAATCGATACAGGGAATAAACGCAGCTCCTCTGCCTGAAGGAAAAACACAAGATAAAACTTTGCTATTATTTATTCACATGCTGGTGTTCCTCCATGTGATTGCGCTCACAGGATCGTTCTGTGGTTTCCAGTCTGCCCGCAGAAGGCCAGAAAACAATCAGTGAGTTTAAAAAAGTCAGGGTTGGGATTTTTCCCCGCCCTCCAGCCTTTTCTCTTTTAGCTAGTTACATTTTCTTCATGTTCTGTCTGTTCCACTTCACTTATTTCACCCGTTCCCCCTTCTGTCACTCCGCCATTGAATTTGATCCAACTGTCGGTGATCCGAGGTCTCCGCTCTCCTACGAGGGCGTGTTGCTGAAACCTCATCCCCAAAGGGGGTGTGGGTCACGGAGGGGCTTATCCGTCCGGGGGCATCATTGTCTCGTTTCGCTCCCCTCGGCGTTTCCATGGGAAGGCCGTTTAAGGACAGTTGCAACACCCGGGATCAACGAAGCGCCACAGCAGCGCACATGCAAACATGTCTATCTGCTGGCCGCTTTCGTTGCGAGCGTGGGAGCTTTCTTTCCTTTTCCATGTCGACGGCTCCCCTCCTCCCGCCCTGATAAAGAAGGCCTTGTGCGAGTGTGGGTGTGAGGAAGCGAGGAGAACCTCACATGGCTCAGACTGGAGGGCAGAGGTTGAGGGTGGGTGTGTGTTTTTGGGAGCAGTTGTATAAGAAAGAGGAGCTTGTTTTTCCATACATGCAAGACATGAGGAACGTTATGCTACAGATGTAAGGAAAAGGCTCTTAGAAATGCTTAGTGCCTTTTTTTAAAAATGTAGAACTTAAATGAATGATAAGGACCTCATTATGATTACCTGAAAAAAAAAAAAAAAGAAATATGCTGAACTGAATCCACAGCAAAACCATAAAATCTCACCAAGTATTTATAGTTCAAATATCTTAGAACACTTGAAATAAGACAAACTCGTGTACAAGTAACTTTTCAGCAAAATATAGGAGCTTGATTGAAGTCAGTAACTCCTTAATGTCAATGAAAAGTACTATTCGCACTGGCAGACTTTTTCACGCTTATCAAGACATTTCCCCACGTTGTAAGTGAAGACATCTGAAAGTGGAAATAGTACTTTTATCAACACTAAGAAATTATTTACCTAAAACAACTCCTATATCTTGCTGAAGTATTACTAGTAAGTTAAATTAGTCTAAAATATTTGCACCAGAAACCAGAGAAAAATATCTGATGAGATTTTGTGTTTGTAGCACAAAATGTGAATATTTACTGAAGAGGCGCAGAGAAATGTGCTGGTAACGGAAATCACCTCATTTTCAGCTCGATGGCCCTTGGCTACAAAATACTGCTGACGTCACTCTGAACTACGGAAGCCCACAGAGTGCAAAAAAAACAAACAAACAAAAAAAAACACGTTTTAAAAAATAAAAAATTCATAAGCAGCAAATTTGGTGATAAAATCGTTTTTTCACCCACTCCTGGGAGGTAATCAGTTAATTCAATCTTTTCTGCTGTTTTGTCATTCTCCTCTTCTAGGTAGACGGCGTATAAACTGGCTCACTATCGCCCTCTTTGGGCTACTACTGGAAACTATATATCTCATAGTAGAGCGCAGCTAAATTACAGTGGTTTGAATTGGAGGATGTTCTTTTCTGTAAATGAATGCAGAGAGTAATGCGAATCTGTGATCACACCTTATTCCCACTGAACGTGGCGGGGATTTCTTCTGGTTTAAGCTCCATTTGGATAGTTGATAGTAGCCCACTCACCACATACAAACACTGAGTTTATGTTTCATTCCCAGTCCGTAGCCACTCTGGAGAAATTGCCACACATGGAGCAACTCCAGCTTGTGGCAATAATCTCCCCTGAACAGTCAGTGGAAATAATGGCGAATTTAGGAGCTGTCAAAACAGGAAACGTGGGGAAAAACCTTCAGAGCTTTTTGAAAGAAGTGACAGTGAAACCTCCGTCTCCTCTACTCATGTTTCTGCATATACTTTACTTTGGGGGACATGGTCATTATTTATGGGAGCCCAACAGACAATAGCTGCCAAAAGGGGCTGCCGACATTGCCGTCATGTCACGGTTCTTCAGATGACTCTCAAGTGTTTTTCTTAAATTTTTCGTCTTTACCAGTCGTTTCCATCATTATGTTCAGAGAGAAATGAATGACATCGGTGTTAATTTTGACTTGTCTGGTTAACTGTTTACTCACTTGGCAGTGAGTAACAAGGCTACGCAGAGCGTAATTTCCTCAGATGTTGGCGTTGGCATGACTGGAATAAACAGGAAGTGGAGGTTGAAAACCAGCACGGACCACAAGTCTCAGAAACATGAAGAGAGAGTCTCAGGAATGTGTTAATATTGGGCAACTTGTAATTGTCAACTAGCGTTGACAATGTTACAAGGTAAATGTTTGCGACATGAGAACTTGCTCGGCGAATGTGTTTCCAACTCTTTTTTTTGGAAAAAGCTGATAACTGTCTCCAGCTAACATAAAATCGTTTTGTTAATGAAATTGAGGAAGTTATCTCGAATTTTGACATTTCCATCAACCTTTTCTAATCCGATACATCAAAATACGCATTGATGTTAACACGGCTACTGTGCGGCAGAAAAGTATCACTGATCATCATCTTGATCATTGACCAAGAAACCTGATTCTTCACAAGTCAGAGAGAATGTGTAGGGACCCGCTGACAGCAGCTAACAGATACAGACCCATATTTCCTCCACCTGAAAGGTTTCATGCTAACGTTCATCAAGCACCCCAACCACTTACCCTTGCTGTTACTGTAACATTAAACCCTGTCATTTACATAAAATATATTCATTTATGTTAACGGGTCTTGATTATTGGCCTCATGGGCAAGTCCGGTTCCCACAGCGTGACTGTGTAAACAGATAATGTTACTAGGACGCAGAAAATACAACCACACATACATGAGTGTGACCTCCAAAGTGTTTTTTGTTTCACGTTTGTCTTGTTCATCATCTCCATCAGAGTTGCACACACAGCTGTTACTAACCTACGGATCAAGGCTGATCACTTTTGCTAGTCTGTGATAGAGATTCACAAGACTCAGGTTTTTGTTTATCTGCCTACCTCTTCCCTCCATCTTTTCAGAAATTGGCACTGTACCACGACACAAACCCTCAAAAAGCAGCTCCTTAAATCTAAATTTGAAAGGGTGTGTCTGATCTGTGCATGTCTGAGCGTACAGAGAGGGCATTCTTTCACATGTCCCGTGTGCCGGGGCTGACCTCACCCAGTCTGGACATCCCACGGCACAGACGGCAGCATGGCACAGACTCACACACTCCTAACACTAGGCAGGCAGGCACATTGGTCAGGTCATTTGCTTATTTTATGTACACTAAGAAGAAAACCTTCTTTCACCAGATGTTAACATAAAAAAGACGAAGGTAGGCTGGTACTTATCATCCTCGGTGATTATTTGGCACACGAGTTGTTTCTGTGCTTTGTGTGCATACAGTTGGTGTATGCTCTGCTTTGTGACGTTTTTTTTGGGGGTGGGGGTGTTGTAGGGGTTACTAATGACATATGAATGAAAGCACATGTTGTTGGGTACGGTTAAAGTGTATCTTTGGCTGTAGCTTAAAACTAACACTTGTCAGGTTCAGATCTGTATTCCTTTCCAAAAGGGCAATTCATTTTTACAACAAGTCGTAGTAAAAACAACAACATACCGACAATTAATATTTAACTAGAGGGCATGGCACTAAACTCTACTGCTTCAAACGATGGAGGTTAAAAACACAGAACCCGTCGTTCTAAAAGTGCTGGTAAGACTAAAAGGTGAGCAATAGGTAAGGCAATAAATACATAATATTTAAAATTTGAAATCCCTCACTCTGAGACAACACACACAACCGTTTCCACCAACTACAGTTATTTAGCCATTTCGTCCTTTCCTCGTCGATACGTTCAAACATGGCTGAAAATCATTGTAATGCTACTTGAAAGTTTGAGGAATATTTTATAAATCTTCAAGAAATCTTGAAGATTTATAAAATAAAGGTGTGTGTCTTGATCCACAAGGAGGCGATAATTCACCCAGTTGCTAACTAGCATGGGGCTTTTCAAGGCCGGGTTGGGTTTTACAAAACCATCATAAAAAGCTGGAACTGACCGATCATCTGTATCAGTTTACAGTTCGCTAGGAAACAATTACAAAGTGGAAACTTTGGACATTGCTGAGCAAAGGCAATGTGTGTGGGTGTGTGTGTGTGTTTGTGAAATAGGGGCTTGGAGAGTCTACTAGAGCTGACTGCAAGGAAAGAATCATAATTGTGATTATTTTGGTCAGTGCTGACATTAACATGGTCCATTTCATTCACCGACGCAACAAATCTGTATCTTTTCTAAATTGGTGTCGGCTCTTTGTTTTGATATGACTCTTTGATGATGGCACTTTGTAGGTGCTTCACTCACTTTCTTAATGCTGCGCTTTGCTTAAAGTGTAAAGCTTTTAAGTACTGGAGTTTCAGCTGCACTCTGTTCAGTTTACTCTTACAATTATCCTTTGTAGTTTTACCTAATTCTGTGATATATTCAGACATGCTGTTTTCAGTCTAATTGTTTACTAAATGAGTTTTTTGTTTCTTTTCTTGATCGGCATTTAGTGAAATAAATAAACACGTTGTAAAAATGTGATTGTCATTCAACATTTCTTTTAAGGATCTTTGTGATTTTAGTGGCCAATGTTTACAACATGGTCAGAGAGAAGTGGACAGGACTGTCATTTTACTAGAAATATTGATGTTATAGCAATATTTTTGCTTGAAACGCCTTTCTTAACGTTCTAACTCAGGAACTTGCATATTTAAAGACTTGAGCAGGAAATTCAGCTTTTGCCTTGCAAATGTTTTCCCACACCTTGAACTTTTCAACAGTTTGCCAAGTTTTAGCTAAAGTTCGATGCATGTCACCAAGATTTTACTTGACAGACCAACAGAAAGCGGTGCATAGTTCTGAAACTGAAGGGCGATGATGATTTCCAACTTCTTTCAAAGAAAATTAAGATCCGGAGCAACCAACCGCCTTCTCGACTCACCTTTTGCACCTTCTGAGTATCTAGACACATTCCTGGATCCGAGAGAAAGGAGTCCAGCCCTGGAAAGTTATATCAACACATTTCACATTTTTTCCCCCCCTTTCTCTCTTTTTAATCTAAGACTCCTACATTAAATCTTTTTTTATTACATGTGCCACCCACATGACCAGGAATCTCGGGGAAAAGAGATCTCGGTGGGGTCTTCCTGGGTGAAGTAAAGGGCAAACAAGTAAATGGAAAAAAAACAATGACGGCTCATTTGCGGGACCCCACACCGAGTTACGGCAAAACCTTAAAAAGCAAGCTTTTTGTGTGATGCAACAAGCTTACGTTTTAGCTGCCAGAGTTCATTTTATTTACCGGCAACAACTTTAAACCTCACTCTGTTGGAAGTCGGACCTTGGTTTCCTGTCTGGAGGTGTTTGTTGTCGAGCGGCAGCAGCGGCTAACAGCTTCCATCCCCTCCAGAGAATGGGGTTTTGGTTAATGACCTCATCAGCTCGCACGTAGCAACATACGCTCCATAATCAACTCTATTATTACCACTCTCTAATTATGCCCCACATGTCTGCATACTGGGGTTGAGTATATAAAATCCACAGGTGTGTGTGTGTGTGTGTGTCGGACAAATTACAGCTCGTTCCCCTGAGGTCGTCTCCTCCCTTCCTTCTTTCTTCTCCGCCGTTTCCTCTGTCTTCCCTGAATCATTTGTTTGAGCCTTGTTACCTTCTGGTGCTAGTTTTACGCTCAGCTCATCCTGCCTCACCTTCGTGTGCCTCCATCCTCCCTCCATGGTTTCGTTTCCGTGGGAAACCGATGGATTATTTTCTGAGCTTAACGGTACATTGATAGTTTTAGCAGGACCCGGAACTGACCCCTCCTGTGTATTTTGTAATCTTCCACCAGCAGAGTTTATTCCGTTGGTGCTACATCTGTTGCATTTCTGCATAATGAAAGGTCATTTTATCGCTCTGGTGTTTTGAGGGTAAGTGTGTGCGTGTGTGTGTGTGTGTGTGTGTGTGAACAGTATTCCACATTATGAGCAGCGATAAACAGTCGTCCGCTGAAGCCCTTTTTGGCCTCTGGTTTGTTTTTAGAGTGAAAAGCTCATTAGAAACAAGTGAAAATAAACACTGTCGAATGCCTTCGACTCAGCCGGTGCCCTTCTTGTGCGTCTGTGGCTTTAAAAAAAAAAAAAAAAAGGTGACTGGAAAGGGTTTAAAAACAAACGGAATAGAGTGCTTTTTTTGTTTCTTTCAACTTTGCTTGTTGTTGCTGTCCTCAGTTATAAACATGTTTTTTGTTTATTCCTCTTTAATAATAACCATACACATTCCTTTGCAAAAATGAATGAAACCATTTTTTTTTTTTTTTTTTTGTGATGCAGATTTCTCAAGTGTTTATAAGCCTCTCCTGAAGTACCAGTGCGGTCGTGCTTTAACTTTTGTACTCCATATTGAACACAAGTGTTATTGTACTGCTGTTTTATTTTCACTATTTTAACCATCTCCAATCCTAATCAACAAGACGTATCAAAACAGAGAAAATATTTGTTGCTGGAAAGTTGTTGGTGAGTGAGCGCAATAAGCGCAATGTAGTGTTGATGGGTGTTGCGTTTCTGCATTTTAAAGCTTCTTTAGTTTTTTATTTTTCCAATACAAAGCCTTGATTTTGACAAAGATTCGGACTCAGTATTAGAAAATTCTCTTTCATTATTGGTAAGGATTGGTAGCAAGGTGTCCACACATCCTTAAAAAGTCTTAAATTCATTGAACAGAAACGAGTTGACCTTAAATATGCTAATCACGTGTCTTAAATGTTGTTGTAGTGGAAATATTTAATTTCATATATTAGTTGTAGTTTTCGTTTTGCTCACAGGACTTTTCACTGCGTTCTTTGACTGAAGGTGGTTGCGGTAACTGGCTGCTAATATCCCCTTGCTAGCTAGCTTGAAAAGGTGCAAATTTACCACCAGTTGTTCATCTAAGCCATTGGCTCCCTTCTGTCTCCAAGCCTCATGATTTCCTTATTTGTGGTTTTCTTTTGTGCATTTCTTTCTTCAGTCCTATTAACAATGGTGCTTAAAAAGTCTTATATTTGAGTTGGTGCAACCTGCAGAAAACCTAATGGGGCCATTTCCAAATGTTTCTTAAAGTGAGTAAAACAGTTTGTATCTTCAGCTTTTTAGTGTCGTACTTGTTGGGTTTTTGTTCGTCTGTTGAATCTTCCTCCTTGTATTTGTTTTTAGTTTCACCGTCTGTGATTCTGTCTTTCTGGATTTTGTTCAGTATCTCTTCTTGTTGTGTGTGATTTATGTCTGAATTTAGCCTTGCCTCACGCTGCAACACACCCATCTTTTTTCTTTTTTTTTTGCTTAAAACCAGTCTAAAACATCTCGGTAATGCATTAACAATTCAGTCCTCACCACTGAGCCAAACACACGCACACACACTTGCGAGCTTGTTACGGGGGGAATGAGACGGGGTTTGTTTTGATTTGGGCTGTTTTGGAGATGCTCTTCGGGGGCAAGGTTGCCATGGGGACGGAAACAGTTTAACTAAAAATGTCTCCAAAAACAGGTTTTAAAGGAGTCGTTGTCCTGACTGCGCCATGGGGATCATTGAAGGACTTTTTTATTTTTATTTTTTTAATCTTAACGATGAGTTTCTTCTTCTTCTTCTTTTTCTTTGTATGAATGTGCCCTTGTTAGCCTTCCAGCTAATTTTCCCTCATCTGAACCGAATCTCATCTTTGTCTTCAGATCGAGGATGGAGGGAAGGCTGCGCACTGCAAGAGGCTGAAGGTCGGAGATGAGCTCATCAACATTAACGGCTCCGCCCTTTACGGCAGCCGACAGGAAGCCCTCATCCTCATCAAGGGGTCGTACAGGATACTGAAGCTCACAGTGAGGAGGTAAACAGGCACCTGGAGCGTTATTCTAACCGTCTAAAAGGGAGTTTTTGGCTAACAGAAATAGATGTGCCGCAGTCGCTTTTCTTCTTCTTCTTCTCTTGTGTTGATGTTGACTCACAGCGGTGGGAAAGGAAGGAGGACGTGATCGTCCGCTTCCTGTTAGGATTCTGTTTACCAAACACATTTAAAGGAAATCTTAGTGGATATCGTGTCAGGTCGGTTACTAACAAAACACGTAATGTCTGCTGGGAGTCTGTGGTCAAACATTTTACTCGGTGCTCTACAGTTTCCACTTCAGTCCTAGAGGTGGCGACGTTGGACTTGTTTGCTAACTGACAATTTGCAAAGATAAATTTCAGTGACTTTTTTATTTTTATTTTTCCTGACCTCCACCCAATTGGACAATTTTGGGATGAGCTGAGAATCAGATCCTCTCATCCAACACCAGCGTCTGACCTCATAAATGTTCATCTGGAAGAAACGCACTCCTAAGCCTCGTAAACCCTGATGAAACATCCTTTTCTGACAGCCTACCTGCACTTTGAGGTCTTCAGGCTGTTAGTTTGTCTCCCATGGTGCATTTTAGGCCTGGAGCGGATCGAACCGTTCAGACAGCAGCTCCAGCGCCATGCGTCTTCTCAGACTCTGGTTGATTCTATTAAAAAAAAAAAAAAAAGGACCTAGAGACTGTTTTATTCAAGCAAGCTTTTAATCGGACGTGTTGTTGTGTCTGTTTTTATTGCGTTGGACTTATATCCCCGTTTCATTATTCCCTGCTGCTGTTCTTTACGTGTGCAAGGTTCTACATTTATTTACATTTCCATAGAGGTTTACAACAAAAGTTTCCAATCGTCGTCGCAACTTTTCCGCAAATCTGACCAGTCGCCTTAACGTTTTCTGTATTCCCTTCTTTTCTGACCAGTCACTGCAGCTCGGCTGAATTTTTGACAGGTCCCCCTTCGCCCCCATTCCAACTGAACTTCCTGTTTTACAACTAGCCTCTTGAAAACCGAATCTGCAAGATAAAAGCACGTGTGTCGCTGAACGGTAACTTTGGTCTCATTTAAAACATTTTTTTCAAAAACCATTTTTAGATGTTCTGTAGGATTTCCTTCCACTGTGTATATGCAGTCATGGGTGCACTTCCTGTCTGCTCCCTCCGTCTCCGTTACTTTATTCATCCTTTACAACAGCAGCAGGACGATGATGCTGGGTCTTCTCAGGTAGGGAGGGATTATAACCAGATGAGAAAAAGAGAAATGAAGCTATTTCAGCTTTTTTTTTTTTTTTTTTTTTTTTTTTGTTGTGAGACCATGTTAAGGCAAAAATAAAGCTTTAAAGAATTCAAAACTTTGATATACAAAAATTTGAAAAAAGGTGCCGCACAATCTTAAAGAAAAAATGCATTGCGACAACCTGGAGGGGACTGCTCAATCATAAAATGGCAACTAGTGTAAATGTTTACAACCTGCGAAACTAAACAGCAGTGAGGAATTATTAACACCGAAACATAACTGCGTCATCTTTAGCTAATCCCAGTTCAACTAACTAAAACTAAACCCTGTAGCCTGAGGCTGGAAAAGCTGAACCTATAAGTAGTTGGAACTTTTCTTATTATGGAGGGAAATAAACACCTGCATCGATTTAAACTTAGTTTAGCACACAGTTAATATGATTCTCATATGCATGTCAGTATCTCCCATAAATTAAATCCTCGATTTAAGCTTCAGCTTTTAAACGCCATGGCCGTTTAAAGTCACTTAGGGTCTGTTGGATTTTCCGATTCATAGTAAGTTTGCTAACAAGTTTGCTTGGTACAGGATGTGAAAGTGTGTTTTCCCTCTTCTCACATATTGAGCCTCTGTTAATATTTTTGGCTCTGGAAGAGAAACGAACAGCAGGAGCATTTCCACACTCTGAATATATATATATATATATATATATACAGTTGGTTAGAGGATGTGGGTAAAACCGCCATCGCCGATCTGAGGTCATGCAACAACATTTCCACATTTACAACCACAGGTTTTAGATGAACAGCAGGAGATTTTTTTTTTTTGACCTCTTCCAACAGCCGAGAAGTTGAATCAGTGTTGAGAAATGTTTGAACGAACGAAGCTTTTAGGCAGATGCAGCCCAATGCGTTTTAAAGTGTAGAAGGATTACTAGGAAAATGCTGGAAAAACGGTGGGCATTGCTTTATAATAGAGTGAGAAAGTTGCCCAAAATATACAGCGAAAGCAAGAAACGTGAAGAAAACGTTAAAAAGAAAGTGGGTTAACAAACTAAACTAGCGTCTAAAAGTTAAATGATGGCGATGTTATTTAAATATTTCCTGACTCTTTGCGCATTTCTGCATCAGGCTTTCATCACTTAAAACGTTGTAAAACAGAAGCGAACCATGGAGCCTTTGTCCTGATTGAAACTCAGCACCGTGTGGAAACACATCGTGCTTCTGAAGAGAGAGGAGATAATCCCACCTGGATTAGGTCGCATACGTGGTGTAAAAGATTTGACAGATTTTTTTTTTAGACAGCCGTTTGGAAGCACCGCCTCTTGTTCTGGATTTAGGTACGGCGTCTGCATGGAGGTTTGTTCTGTCGAAGCAGCAGCCACACCAATCTCAAATGTTGATAAGAATCCGCAGGGTGAATAATTTGTGGTGATTCAGATGGGCTGGCCAGTAAACGGACAGAAATTAGCCTGAGGAATGCTACTACCGTATTTTCCGGACTTTCCACATTTAGCGCACCTCACTATAAGCCGCACCTACAAAGTTAAAAAAAAAAAAATGGAAACGTACATATAAAAGCCGCACCGGGCTATAAGCTGCATGGTTCAAAGCGTGGGGAAAAAGTAGCGACTTATAGTCCAAAGAATACGGTAGCTATGAGGAGAACGTCACTCTGTCACTCATCGTGTGTTATGTTCTGCTGCTGGAGTGTGTGAATGTGATTCATATTTAGTCACGTTACAACTCCAAACATCGTGTTTGTTGGTGTTTATGTGACAGAGCAACACAGAATAGTGATTAATTGTGAGTTTGAAGATAAATTATCTCCTGTGTCCTGCTTGTGAGCATCAGTTTTCAAGTCTTGCCACTGATCTGGACTTTGACTACACCATTTTAACATTCTGCAGCTCCTACAGATTTACCAGGACTCCGAGACGATTAACGCTCCCCACGCAGTTTTATACTGAAGAATTACTGTTTTAAGATGCAAAGGTAAAAAAAAAAAAAAAAAGTTTTTTTTCTTGCAATGTACGCAAGGATTTTTCACAAAGAACGACACTAATAGTGTAAGGACAATTCTTTTTGATAAAGTAACATGTCTTTTGGTTGCAAAGTATTTGCTTTTTGACGTAATTGTCGATTACATTTTTGTAACAGATTCTCTTTATTTTTCCACTGTTAAAACTATACAAAACAAAAATGTGTTGTTTTTCTTTTTTAATTCAAATAAATACTGTGGTAGATTTGGTTAAAATGAGACAGTTTGTTTTGTGTAGCTTTCCTTGAACTTTTGTTTAATCAACACACTGATGGGAACGTAACTTTTTTTCACAACATTTTGTGACTTTTCAGTAGGAATACGCGATATATATCGGCACTAACATCGATATTGGTCATTTTTATCGATCCGATAAGTAAAACTGTGTCGATTTTAACAACTGACATTAATTTCCATCTTGTTGCCTTTTGCGTCTGGAGGCAGACGTAGGAGGTTGGTCATGTGTTACTTGAATTCAGTGGTGGTTGTTTTTTTTCCAAGGAGGATAGTGAAATATGTTATGTATAATAAATGCATTATCAGTATATATTGGTTGTCGGCCATCAGGGCGATATTAATATTGCATATTGATATTGGCCGAAATGTTCATATCGGTGCATCCTTACTTTTCAGACAAAAATTGACATTGAACAAAATTGAATTTTGATTTTTACAGATTGGTGATCAGCCAGAAAACGGATCCCTACAAATAACCAAATCTTAATTAGTAATTTGAGTTGTCCTTTAAAGAACAACTCAAAACCACTTTCTTCTCGCTCTCTGTGTCAGCTACGCTACACGTAGACTCGTTGCCATAGCAACTGTCAACAGCGCCACTTTACCTGTCTGGATTCCACACCAACAACAAACAGGCAAACGATTCCCACTCAAAAAAGCTGAACTTTCAGTCCGTCTATGTTTTCCGTCCTGGTGTTTATTTTGCGGTTATTAATAAGTGCTGATCGTCTGAACACAGCGGTGGTTGATTAGCTCAGCTTAGCTAGCTGCTCTATGGTGATCTGTCAGAGTTGTTGTTTGGGTCGCCTTTTCTTAACGGAACCGAAACACCAAATTCCGCTGCAAATCAACGTAGTAAATTTTTTAAAATCTTGTGTTGACAATTAGTAGCAAACCAATATTATTGCTTTATTGAGAATAAAACATCGGCTTGTGAAATTTGTATGTCATAGCATTCTGTTTATATTCTTAAATATCCTATGTTTTCTGGAAATGCTTTTGGAATATTTTTTACATGCGAGATCTTGATTAAATCTTCATCCCTAGTAAGTGGAATAAAGTTTTGTCTTACCTGGGCCGTCATGTCACATGGGTCAGCGCTGTGAATTCACCGATCGCAGTTTTCTGGCCGATCGCTGATTACCAATCGTTTAAAAACCCCGACCCTCCGATTCCGATTTTGCTCTATACCATTTTTATGTCTGAAATGTCACCAAAAATTGCTTTTGGCAACAGTGGGGTGACTTTTGTTAACTGCAACCGTGCAGACATGACCTGCTGGGCCGGTCTATCAGTCAAACCTCTCACAGCAGAGCAGAAGAGCACAGTGGCTGATATTCAGACCTTTGCTGAGGGGGATAAGATTGGCTTCACATGTAAGTATCGGCCGAACACCGATCTCCCAAAATGAAGGAAATCGGTGCTGATAAGTCAACTGGCCGATAAATCGGTGCAACCCTAGAATTCACCGCTCCCCCAAAAGAGCCTGCTGCTCAATGTTGTGCTGGTAGTAAAAATATTGTAGAGGTAGTAAAAATAGGTAGTAAATTCAAGTCTATAATTTCTGTATAAAAGTAAAGAATCATTTTTTCGCATTCTGAATTAAAATGAACTCAATAATTTCCTTTTACATTATTTACCTTTCTCTCTCCGGCTTTGTACCAAAAACTGGTTGAGAACAACATTCTGGTGCTTTGGTGTCAACTAGTCCGTTTCTTTGTTGTTGTTGTTTTTTTTTAAGTTTTTCTGTTGTTTTGCTCATTTCTTTTGGACATTTAAAATATCTTCCAGTTTATTAAAATTTTAAGTTTGTCAAAGTTAGAGAATGCTTGCATTATTGTGCCATGACCATAGCTTTACTTGAAAATGGTCCCAAAACAACAATGTTATCACTTATCGCAATAACTTCTAGGGCAATTTATTGTCCGGCAAAATTTGCCATCTTGCCTAACGTGTAGGGCAAACTGCATTGCACTTTGACCTCGATTTTTTTAATAAATTTTTTTTTTTCACAAGTTGTATCATAGCTTGTCTCTGTCTGGCTCTGAGTCGCCACTATAGCAACAGGAAAGCCTCCAGGACGGTGGGAGTTTTTAGGCCAGCCAGCAAAACAAGCGGCTCGTTGAGCGATGATGAAACGCTCACATGGTGAACTCCTGGCTCTCGTATAGTTTTAACAGTGGAAAAGGCTCCTGAGTCACAAACCAGAACTCATTACCGTCTGTTTTAATGACACGAGGGGGGGAGGGCATCCATGTTGGAACAAGGATGGCCTGTGAATGTATGGAGCTCCATGTTTCTTAACGGGACCTTATAAGAAATGTGAGAAGTGAGGCGGGTGAGGCAACGCTGAAGTGGAATAAGATGCGATACTGCGATCAGTACATCTGTATGTCCATTTGAAACTTTACACACACGAGTCAGTTTGCTTCTTCGCCATTAGAGGGTGTTATTTACTGAAGTCCTCAGCATCCTTTATATTCAGTGTCTGATCTGCATTTAACACACGCGTTTTTATCAAGGATCTGTTGGTTTATGGCCACTTCCATTTCAAATGACCAAAGCTTTGATTGAAAGCAGCTTCACGGTTCTGTTTTCAGGCTCTCGGTGGATTTGTTGTGGAGTCCTGAGGAAATTAGCCAGTAATGGCCTTCCTTGTACTCCGTTTTACAGCGCGCTCCTGAATAAATGGCCTTTTCAGCTGACGGAGCGGGCAAGAAAAAAGCAGATTTAATTATATGATGTAAATGGAGAGGAAGGAAATGTGGAGCTGGCGAAGAGATGGGATTTAAAAAAAAAAAAGAAGGAAAAAAAAAGCTGCTTTTGTGTAACGTTTCTGCTTCACGTGAGTCGGAGGCAGATCTGTGATTCAAAGTGGATTGGCAGAGTTACTAGCTAAAGTTACTCCTCTAACTTTTCTGAGTTTTGTCTGGTTAAAACCACAAACTTTAAAGTGTTTCTTTTATTTAACAGCACAAAGTGGTATGTAACTGAGAACTGGAAGGAAAACAATACCGTTTCCCCTTTTCTTAAATAAATTAAATATGAAAGTTGAGTGTTGAATTAATATTCAGTCTCCTCTAAGTCAGTACCATTGGAGAAACATTTTGCTGCATTTTAACCAGATTAATCTAACACTATTCCACTTGAGGATACATACATATATACAAAATGTATATTTTTTGTTGAGTTTAATGTTCATTTTTGCTCTGAATATGTTGTTCTTTCATAAAATGTTGTGCTTTTCTGAGTGAGTGCAAGGTTTCCCCCTGAAAACCTGCCACGAACCGGTGGCTGGCAGTCATTCGTCCAGCGGTCCGTCATGTTTTTGAGTTAAACAATGTTTAAATTTACAGGAAATCTGAAAATATCACTTGACAACAATGCGTTATTGAAAGACTAATACCTGATCATCAACTATAAAGTCTTAAAAAAACCTGGTGGGGGGCACAAGTAAAGCCTGGTAGCCCGCCAGGCTTATCATACAACAGGGGAAACCCTGCAGTGTATTCCAGTTAACAATTACTAAATTAATTTGTGATTATGTCAGTAATCAATTAATCATAATTATTCCAATTAATCACTTCAGTCCTACTTGAAATCCAATAAAAACACATAGAAGTTTGAATTTAAAACGACAAGAAAACATGTAAAACCATCAGGGGTATTTTCATGATCGCTGCATAAAAAGGCAAACTATCTGTAAGTTTCATTACAGGCTTTGTCATTGCTCAGCACTTTATTAAGTCTCAAAAGTACATCCCCTCATGCCACTTGAAGGCTGCCCTCCTTTCTCGACAGTGTTGTTTGTGTTTTAAACAAAAAGTAATTTAGATCTGACTTACTGTACCGTTCTGTAATTCTCAGGCCAAAGGAAGGCCTGCAGGCTAAATCTGGCTAACCGCAGGAATTTACTGGCCTGCGCAGCAGTTCAGCGCCGGGTGAGACGGCATTGTGTTTTGGTCAGTTTTCCTTTTTTATTTCTCTACTGATGCTTTATTGGCATTTTAACAAGGCAGCTAAGCAGCAAGGAGAAGCCACACTGGTGTTAACCGCCCTTGTATTTCAGGCAGACCCTTCTTTTAGCGAATGTAGTGAAACCTGACAAACAAGCCGCAAAGAATACAAAAACATTACTATTTTAGAGTGAAAGCTTCGAGAGCTGAATGGACTCCAGAGTTCCCTTTTTGTTTCACCAGCAGAAAAGTAAAAGTTAAATGCCCAATTCAGTTCAGATTCTTTATTTGCTTTTTATTTATAAGCTAAAGGAGCAGTGACCTATATCCTAACATTAACATACGGCTATTAACTTGAAAACGTTTTACACTTTTTTTTTCATTTGTCCACTTATATTTGCTAAAGATATACAGTTGAGCCCAAAAGTATTCATACACTGGCAGATTTAGATTTTAAAAAAATTTTAGGGAATGGATAGAGAATCAGTCATCCATCTTTTTTTTTTTTTCTTTTTTTCTAATTTTATTTTTATTGAATAATACTTACACTAATAAACTAATATTAGAATGGATAATATAAATAAATCTATATATTAAAACTGTACAATTAGTCAGTATATCTATTGCTTGAAATTAGTGCTGCAATAATGATTATTTTAGTAATTTAGCAATCCTATTAATTCTTATTCTGACAATTATTCAGATGAAGAAATTGGTACATTTTGCAGATTTGTCATTTAACCACTTCAGCATTTTTCTGCAATATCAGACATACATAAAAATTACAAGTAAACAAATAATTCAATTCCTTTGAATGAGAAAATGAACCCTGAAAAAGGAAATGTCTTTTGAATATAGTAATGCCCACCCTAGTACTTTTCCAATGGAATATTGTCAGATTTTTTGTTTTTTTGTCTGATGTATATCTGTAAGGGGAAAAAATCTCTGGTGGTCTTTGTTCTCCCGACCTGGAAATGTCCCTTCCTCAGTTCTTCCTGTTTTCTGAGACGCTTTGTTAGATTTGTTGTCTCTCTCTGTGTGTGTGTGTGTGCGTGGGCGTGCGCGTGTGTGTGTGCGTGTGTGTGTGTGTGCATGTTAGCTACTCCAGTAGGGCAGCTATAAACACTGCAAAGGGGCATTCTCCAGCAAATGTATCATTTCCTGTTCCTCCCAAAGTTTTCCCTCAGTACTTCCTGTCCGGCTAATGTGAGCTGAAGTGCTGAAGAAATGCACTTTATGTCAAAAGAAGCAGCTTTCGCAGGAAACGAACAAAAGACTAAACAGTTTTACGACTGCTGATCTGGATAGGAAGCTGCTCTTTTTTAACTTGCAGGTGTGTATAACATGAAGGCTTAAGTGGTTCCTTATCAATAGTTACTCATTTTAGCTTGAATGCTTTGGGTTTGTCAAACTACTTCTTCCTTTACGCCTCTTAGGCATTTCTAGACTCCTAAATTTGAAACATAAACCAGTAAGAGGCATATCAGACAACATACCAGAAAAAGAGAAACACATTTGTAACTTAGATTGTATGTAGCTTACTAGAGACAAAATTTCTCAGTTTGTTTCAATTCATTTTGCTGACTCTATGACCAATATCAAGAATAACCCAGTTTGACTGAAAATGATATTAAAGTAGCTAACAAAGTATTTTCCAAAGAGCTGTTATCGGTCAACTGTGTCACGTCTTTGGTGTTTCTTTAGTAAGTGACTTCATCTGCAAAGTTTTTGGGCATAGGTGTAGCGACACCTATGCCCGGTGTCGCTACACCGGGCATAGAATTGGTGAAAAAGCAACTGAAGTCCAAAGGACAACTAAAAACAAAAACAAAAAAGTGAACCAAAAGCTGGGGAATGCTCAGCAAAAGCGCCTACAAAGAATACAAGACAGTCTGGATGCCTTGAAAGCCCTATCTGCAATAGATTATTATCCATCATATTTATTTACATTGGGGCCAGAGGCGTCGTCACACTGTGTGCGACAGAGAGAGGAGCAGTCAACGTTATACGTCTCTGCAGTTTGACATGATTTCACTGTCACTTTAAAAGTAAAGACGACATGATTGCAGAGGTGACTTTTAAACTGCCTTCACAGTCTATTTGCATGCTTAGCATTGCTAGCTGTAGATAGAAGTCCTTGAAACCAGAGAGAGCATCTATTATCTCCCGTAAAATGCATTGGTTGTTTCACTTTAACTCCCAAAACAGCTAATCCCAGCCAGAAGCACTGGATAAAAGGCAGGAACCGTCCCAGTCTGACCCAGGCTGGAGTTACGTGGCAACACGACCTGCTCACAGTGGCAGCAGAAGTCTGTGTGCAGAAATCAAAATTGTAATTACAAGAGGGATGATATTATGTTTATCATGGCAGCATAAGCTGCTGTTTATGACAAAGCACTTTGATCTCAGCTCACTCTTTGATCCCCGCACCACATTAGCTAAATGTTGGCTTTAGCCGAAGCCCGAACGAGGGAGAGGAAGAGCACATGAAAGGATGGAAATGGGGAAACGTGGTAGAAAGACAAAGGAGCTGGCACGTGGACTTCTCTTAGCCGTTACGGCGATAAGATATCGACATGTTTTGACTCGCCACCTTCCTCAGAAATGAGCAAAAAACACTTTCACGTCTTTTAGGAACTGAATTGAGGCTGGGATTTGTGGATAAACAATGTAAATATTTACTTCAGTTTCCCAACAATTTTCAGACCTGAAAACAACAGAAGTACGTACAAAACGTGGTTGTGAAACGTGACAGCGGGAACCTCTGTCATTTTGACTTTAACGAGTATTGAGGTGTTTTCACGCCGGAGATGTCTAGCACTTTTAAAGCTCACGCTACATTAGCGCATTTATGGCATGAATATGGTGAGACCTCGAAACAGACACAGCTACCAGGTTACGTTACCGACTAAAAGTGACTAGTAAAATGACGGGTCACTGTTGTTTCTCGACCGTGTGCTGTAGTTCCAGGTGTGCTATAATGTCTCCACAAACACCTCAGAAAGTACAAAGCTGCACCTTCTATCACCTAAAGAACATTTCCGTGACTGAGGGACTAATGTCACAGCAAGATCTAGGGAAATTCATCCATCTGTTTATCTTTAGTCGCACTGATAACTAAAACTAAGAAGATAGAGCACATCACCTCATTTCTTAAGTCCTTCCACTGGCTCCCCGTAGCTCAAAGAATATACTTCAAAGTACTTCTGTTAGTTTATGAATCACAGAGCGCAACAAAACACATTTTCGAATAAAGGCATTGACAAAATGCAGTGTTTGGCGACTGCGTGATGTTTTTGGGGTGTAAAGCGTCTCGAACGTTGACAATGTGCCTCGCAAACAACCTTGACCTGACTTTACCTCCCACATGTTCAGAAAGTCAGGATTTCAGCGAGTGGGATCCAGCTGATACCAGGCTGCCATCTGCTGGCTTCCCTGCGGCTGGTGTTTCACTTTAAATCTTAATAATTGAACCCATAAGAAGCGAATAAAAGGATGTAGCTGGGGGTCCATCTAATCAGTGTAATCGGTAACAGTGAAGTCTGACCAGAACATCAAACTCCTGAATCGCTCCTTGGAAGATAAGCCCTCTCGGCTCTGATCCCATCCGCCGCTCAGCTTCACAGTTTGTTTTTGCTCACTTGAAACGCTCGTTTTCATCTGTTCCTCCCAAGCTTCAGTCTCTGACTGTCCAGTGCTTCTGCCTCTGAACGCTGACTCACTCTTTTCTTCTTCTTCTTGTTTTATTTGTTTGTTTTGTTTTTCTCGTTAGTAAAATTGCTTGGGACTGTCAGGAGCTTTTTTGGCAGTAGACACAACACACTCACACACCAACACACACACGCAAACATTCTTCTAATTGCTTGGAATGTTATTGCAGTGAGATGGATGGGTTAAAAAAAAGCTCTCATGCGCACCCCCACACCCACACACACACACATCCGTTGTTTGGGATTTTTGAACCACATGCTCCCTGGAGAACGGGGCATGCTGAGGTCTGCGGTGCCAAGAACCATGAAGCACAATAGTCTGCCCCCCCATCACTCCTTCCCAAGCTGAACAATAGACATTCTTGGCATTCCCCAAGACCTCTTCCTCACACACTCACAAACACACACCCACACACACATATACCTTTCTGGATCCGATTAGAGGCCCATCCGTAAACAATTTTGGCCGCGCAGTACATCAGATGTAAAGTGGACACTGAGCGGACAAGAGCGTCTCTCTGCTTTCAATCATCTTTGCTGCATCAGTTAATTTTGGCCGGGCAAAAATTAAAAAAAAGATCTGATAAAGGTCTTTCCCCCCCTTCATTTAAATCTAATTCTGCTCATATTCTGATTTGTGAACAAACAGGCAAAGATGGGACTACTGGATTGGAGGGAGCCTGGCTTAACTCAAACCTTCTGCAGCCTGTCCAGCGCTTGAGATCGTCTTGATCAAAGCTACGGCCAAATTAAAACGATGAGAAGAAAAAGGAGTCTGCATCAAGATACCTGTTGGCAAAAGAATTACTAATCAGGAGTTAGCGTTTAAGTCCGCTGTATTGCAGAGCTTAGTTTGGGCTTACTTTAACTCCTCTTTTATTCAGGAAGGTGCCACGTAAGCGGCATACCAAATTGTTTTTTATTAAAAACGCATCACGAGACATCTCATCTGTAACATCACAGCACCCTTTACAACTTTCACTTGTTGCAGCTGCTTGGACAAATCTTAAATCTTTTTAAGTGTTTTGCAGTGTGTGAGTTGTTGATAAAACCCTTCAAGTGAGACTAAAGACAGGTTTTCCCCAGAAAACTTCCTAAGTCCATTGGCAGGGGGCGCTAGGGCCGTCATCCAGCAGCCCACCATGTTTTTGACTTAAAAAAAAAAGTTTAAAGTTGACAGAAAATTTGAAAATTATGTTTTAGTGGAAGACATTATTAACAATACCTTAACACCGACTGTAAAGTCTTTAAAAAAATTACCAATTTAAAATAAATAACTTGCCATTTTATTTGCTTGTAGACTGAGAAAGACAGGCAGAGGGTACAGAGTTGGGGTGAATAAGAAAACGACACCTGACCTCAGTCTCCCCATGTGGTCACATACTGACCGTACTACGTTCCCATTGTGTTTCACCAAAGAGACTCTGTGACCCGTCTTTGCTCTCACTATTACTGGTGCTTAAAAAAAATCTACCATAAAAAAACCAATAATAAACCATGAAAGAGCAAATCACATCAGCTACGTCAGACTGAATGACTCAGGGCCGTCAACAATACTGAATTAAAAACATTTTGGCTCCAGTAACTGGTCTTCTTCCAGTTACTGGAAGAAGACCAGTAACTGGTCGTGTAGCTGCTTTTTTATTTTTTATTTTATTTTTGTGGGGAGAAAAATCACACAAAATAGATATGGAACAATTTTTAATTTTTTTTTTAATTGAAAAATGTGTATCTGACCCTCATTCTCATCATTATATGAAAAATGGCAAAAATGTATTGTGGTTGATTTCTGGTGAAAAAACTAGTTCATGTTAAAATACAGAAAAGGAACACTAAGCTAACATATTGGTATTCTGACGGTAGCCTAACGTATTTTTTGCTCTTACGTTTTTACTTTCAGAAAACAACTTTTAGGATCTGTTACTATAGGAACAGTGTGGGGGGTTTAGAACCAGGAACAACTGAAAAAAAAATTCCCAAATAATACCTGGACTACGACTGAAAATCCATGTTTACTGCACAGTATCGTCTCTGCTGCCCGAATTTTGAGCTGTTAGCATGTCATGATAGCCATGAGACCGTCTCACAACAACAGTGTTGTCAGTCAAAAGGCTACTTAAGATTCATTGAAAGACCAACTGCTACTCAAGATCCTTTCTGCCCACAGCATCACACGACGACTCTTTGAACATACTTGGATTATATTTTTTAATTAAATTCATCAACTAGTTTTCACTTGGTCCTTTCATCGGTATAATCTGAACTTTGGGGTGTATACACATTCATGAAAGCAACATCAGAGATCAGATGAGTTATGTTTTAAGAGGTTGCGCTAGTGTCCCCCCCTCTTCTGTTGCTGCCCTGGGCATCTGCCTGTGTGGCTCATACCCAAATCGGCCACTGATCATTACACTAAACCTACAGGAATCATTTGTTTCATTAATCATCTATCAAATATTTACAAATTTACTTTGGTATTTCTGTTAGCAAATAGACATTTTTGTATTTAAGCTGCATGTATTTCACGGCTTTAATTGACATTGACAATGACTGTTACTTCTGCTGTTGAAGTAATGGAGTGAGTATCTCCTCTGCCTTTGCGTGTGGTCTCCTACAGTTGAGCTGTCTCCTGAGGCCTGGTTTTTATTAACTGGCCCATTAAGCTGCGACTCCGAGACACATGACACCGCTGTCCCCCCAACACACACACACACACACACGCACACACACGAACAGAGGCATTAACAAGCAGACAGTGCTGTCTCACGCCCCAAAATAAATTCCTAAAACTCCGTTTGGAGGTGAAGACATGAATCAGAATGTTGGCCGCCGTCAGCTGAGATCGTAACATTCATGTTGGTCATTTCCTCCAGTTCTTTAAGGTTTAAGGCTCAGTCCATCAGCAGCCACAGGAGTTTGTTTGAAAGATGAGCTCAAGCAATTGTCATGGGATGTTTCGAGACCTGGCACCCTTAAAACTTTAACTGAAGCGTATGAGAATGCAGTGATGGAGTTTAGCCTCTTAATTGGATTTTAAATCAAAACTCCAGAATGGGAACATTGCAAATAAACTCCATTTACATTTATTATGTTCATTTTAGCCACTGTCCATAGTAGATGTTTGGTTAGTGACGATTGTATTTCCATGGCTGATTTAGAAGAGAATCTGAAGTATAAGAAATGAGAGGTATAAAAATGAGAAAACTATTAAAATAAGAAACACTTTACAAAATGTGATTTACCACCTCCTTTAAAATGACTTTCAAGTGGACCTTGGTGCAATTCTTGTATTTTCCTGGTTTTGTTTAAGCAAACATGTCTTGACAAGTTAAGAAAATGCCAAAATATTGATATGAAGAGTACATCAATAATAGATTTTTTTTTTTTTTACTTATTTTAATGTATACTTGTTTCAACTCTTTTTCTGTTGCTTGAAAATGTATTTCTTATGGTTTTGCTATCATGCTTGAAGTTCTTTCGAAGTTTAAGTGTACACTTATTCCAGTGAAAAGTTAGTGAATATAAAATATGCTTATCAACGTATTTTCAAAGGGTACATGTTACGACCCCCCCCGCCCCCTTTCCGTGGTCTAGGGGTTCAGGGGGTGTAACATAAAGATGTGTCCAGAGAAAAGTGCAATGTAAAATGATTTATTACAAAAAAGATGGTTTCACAAAACCAAAACACAATACAATTTAACCCAATCAATGCAAAGAAAGGACTAACAAACTGAAGAATATCAAGTAGAGGTGTGCCAATAGATCGGCCACCGATCATAATCGGCCGATTTCCGTGAAAAAGTGTATGATCGGCGATCGCCGTTCACCGTCTCTTGTTGCCGGTCACCAAAACCGATCACATTTATCTCACTGCTCAGCCTGTGTGTGCAGCTGATCTCCTCTTTCCTTCACACTGCGCAAGCGAGCAGCAACAAATCCTGTGGTGTGGAACTATAACTCTCTGAGTGAACGGGGAAGTTTGCGTGTTGCGGCAGAAAATTACCTTGGGGGTGAAGCACGTCAAAATGCATCAACACAACGAATCTAATGTGACATTTAAAAAATAAGCACCAGACGGAGTTTGCTGATTTGTCACACTCTTCTAAAAGGGAATGACGGTTCCCTTCCGACACTAACATTAGTCTTCACCTGTTCACAAAGCAATGTCCACAAAAACATAAATTAAAAGGTTTGGTTTGAAAACGCTTGACTATCCTGCAAAGACTCCTTGCCTCAATATTTTCAAGATGAATTAGCAGAGTCATCCAGCATCACCGTCCAAGCTCACAAATACACTTCAGGAAAAACTGGTAAAAAGAAAATCCTTTGAACACTTCTAAGTCTTGTAGAAAGTCTGTTCAGAAAAAACTTAAGGGTGTGCTGTGGATTGAAAATGGGGTATCATGTCAGCTTAAATGCATGTGAAGGTAGACAAATGAATACTTTTTCCAATAAATTTTATGTTTGATACACTGTTTATGGTTTTACTTGTATTTATCTGAGTAAATTTGAATTCAGGACCTTTACCTGCTTCAGTGATTACTTACTTGAATTGCACCATTTCAATTCATTTTAACTTGCATTGACGATTTTATAAGGCTGAGAATAAATAAAGCTCTTCATAAATCACACATACATAAAGTGACTTTGTGAGTGTACTGTATGTTGAGTGAGAAAGTAATAATGCAGTTTATTGTAGGTGTTTACCATTTGATGTTCCTCTCAGAAACTACAATATGCCTATATCAAGAAAACTTTAGAGCTGTCATAATCGACCGCTGATTAGACACACACACACACACCTCCACCCACACACTCTCTCTGATAGTCTGGGGACTTAGCAGTAACAAACAGCTCATTGTGCTGCAGAGGCTAAACTGGACTTCACCCTTCCTGCCATCGACCCCCTCTACGGGCCTAGTCTCACTGTACTGATTACCTGGTATGTAAGATGTCTGTGTGTTTTTGACCCTTGGTTGTAGCAAACAGGATTGTATGAGGTCCTCCGTGTAGTAAAGATATGTCCTCAAGTGTGTTTGTCATCCAGACATCCATCATTAGGAGTTCAAGGGGCTACAAGGCAAACAGAAGGAGGTCTGATTGCATGCTGATATGTGCACATATACGAATGGGAGACCCATAAAGCAAACAAATAGATCCTAATCAGGTGGCCATGGGGGGTAAGGGGGAGAAGGTTAGGTTCTTTGGACTCTCTGGCATAGTTAACCTTTCACCTTTTTAGGGAGAAGACTTGGAATTCCAAGAATCTACTCGCATCCATGTGCACAACATGGACACACTTCTATGGAATGTGTCCCGGAAATCTTTGAAGCCCACTGAGGGACTTGTGTTTGGAAGTGTCTGCCGTTAAGGGGTTGGTTAAACTTTAACGCCGTCGGTATCAGAGACTCACACCTGCTGATGTTTGTTCTACAAGGTTCCAGTCTGGGCAAAGAGTTGAGACCCGAAAAACTTCACACACGGAGATCAAATCAGCTTGCAAAAGTTTTTGTGTCTGTTAGGGGTGGCGGGTGATTTCTCAGGCTTCTCTCTCAACATCATTCTCGGAAGGTGTGTCAACTCCGTTTATCCTGAAACTTTGATGGATGAACACAGGAAATACTTGGATCAAATTATTGTGAGCTGAGGTAACTAGCAACGAGATGTTGCCTTTAGACCTTTGCGCAATTACCACTTCATACCTACATGCTAACTTGACTTTGTGATCACCCTCTTGGGAGTCTCGGAGAGATGAGAGTGGTGGTCTAACATGCTGTTTCTGTTGTTACACAAGTGATACCAGAGGATAACATATTGGGCTCATCTTAAAAGTCAGGTTTTAAAGAGCTTTGAATTTTCTTCCTTAATTCTGAGTTAAACCGTGAACACTCAACTGAGAAAATAAATAACCAAAAATTGGATACCTATGTAGTTCTAATCCTCCTTTTCTGTAAGTGTGAATAGGTTTGTGGAATTCAACAAACCTCTTCCATATACAAATAAACATTAAATTTCAATCTTTACATAGCGTGACATAGTCCCATAAATTTAGACAAGATTTACGTGGTGCTCTTTGCTGTTTTTTTTATTTACTTAAACATCATGTGAAGAATATGGCATTAGCTTTTACTAAAGAATCTGTAATGCAATTGCCATATAGACTTGCAGCACTGCCAGCCTGTAAATTTTCCCAAAGTACGCAATTATATTTATGTCCGTCCATCCTGAAAAAGTCTTAAAATTATATGTCTAAATTTAAGGCCGTAAAATGTCTTGAGTTATTTGAAAACTGTAAGTTGTGCCTTAAATATTTTAATTGTAGGTCTTGGCAGGACAATCACATCTCACATATTCAGTTTTATTTTCTTGCATTACTTTTCTTTGAGGCTAAAGTTTGAGTCACCTGCCAACATCTTCATTGCAATCTGTGTCTCAAGTCGTCTGTGGCTACCTCTAACTAGCTGCTAACATACCTTTGCTGGCCAGCTCTTTTGTATTGATCATGGGTAAGTGTAAATCTTATATTACCAGCCAACTGGCTGAACAAAGTTTGTACATTTCTATAGAAACATAGGTCTTACAATTTATTCAGAACGGTCCTAAAAAGTATCAAATTGAAGTTGGTGAAACCTGCAGAAAACCTGCAAAAAGTTTTGTTTGCTTGGTGAATGAAGATGGGCTTGTAAAATAAACTTTTATCACTACTGGTCCCGTTTTGCAGTGTATGTTTTTGTCCTTGATCCTTGATACCACAGGTCAGCTTCAGACACCATGGACGCTTTGATTAATCAGTGTTGTTTAGTTGGCATGATGACGCACAGCAAATTGGAGGAGTTTAGGTTTAATCCACTGGCTGACTGCTATACTTGATATGTGCCAGAAATTAGACCTGAACCTACACTACCTTAGAAGTTCCTCCTAACTGCAACGCATGTCAGCACAGTAACCACGCCCACTTCATATTTTGACCAATCACTGCAATTCTTGGACAGCAATCAGGATAAAAGTTGGACTTGAGTGGTGCGTCAAGTGCAAGATGTAAGAACCCTCACACCAGCTAGGCAAGAAACAAATCTCAGTTTCTTCTATGAATTATGACCCTAACTTGGGAAAGAGGACAGCAATTAGGAGTGTATTCCTTTAATATTGTCTTCATTGAAAAGCTATTTTCAGTGAAGACATAACAACTTGTTCCCACTATGGGTTAAGCTTTTCTCCAGCTAAGTTAAGGAAGCTGGTCAGAATGTAGCCAAGCCGTCTAGATACAAATGTATGCCAATGATGTCAGTGTTTTATTCATATGCATGTTTGAAATGATATCTATCAACAGTTAGACTGAACCTGGCGCAGTTAGCGAATGCTGTAGCACTTTCCTTAGATTGTTGTTTCTCCAAATTGTCCTTTGTCTACTTCTTGGCATGCCAGCTGCCTAAACTGCAGCTGTGTTGCCTTTTAAGACTGACGCTGTTGCACAAAGTTTAACTGGCTACTTATCAGTAGCACAAAACCCAGCTGTCTGAGTCATTCAGCTTTCATTATATTTCTGTGTGTAAAAGAAATGCGTCCGAGCGATTAAAAACAGGGATAAGGTCTTCTGTTCATCCATCACCCCCACTCATTGTGTTGGCCTATAATTATTGAGCAGATTTTTTTTTTTCATACTCCCCTGCAGACCTCCCATCCTCTCTTACATTCTCCGTCTTTCACCACATTTTGTTTTCTCATGTTTCTGCCAAAGCGAGGGGCTGGAGAAAATCTGGCCCCTCTACCCCCCCATCTGTTCAAAAAGTCTCTGCTTTCTTTACTTCTTTCAGACCTCTTTTTCATGCTCCGCAAACACACGTGCACGCCAACGCGCACACGTCCAAGGAGGAAGTACCTCTGCATTTTTCCCCTTCTGTCAAACAATAACAGTGTGGAACTGTTGGTATTATTTTAGCGGGCCGTCCAGCGCTTTATCTGTCCGCCACAAGGCTTCCTCTCTGACAAACTCGCACATCCTGGTGTAGAGGAGGGGGGAGCGAGAGAGAGGCAGAGAAGGAATGGGATGGGAGAGAGAGAGAGAAGGGACATGCCGAGTCCAGTTGGGAGACATAGCCATGTTTTGTCTTCTAGCAAGAGGAGCAGAGGAGGAGGAAAAGAGGAAAAGGAGGGAGAGGGGATGTGAGGATCGTCAGCTGGTTTTTCCCTCTTGGTCAGAAGCTGACTTTACTTCTTCGCGTCAGCTCTCAGGCATTCAGGTGTCACTCGTTTGCATCACATTCCAACTCTCGTCAGACCTCAACTGGCTTGAGGAACATGGAAGAGGATTCAGTTGTTAAGGGGTTGATGAATCTGAGCTCCTTCTGAGTGGAAGAAGTTTGAGACGTTAGAGCAGACTGTGCACAATCTGAACTTGAGCTTGGCTTGTCTGGGATTCCGAGGACTGAGTTTGGATCATATTAGCAGTGGATCCCTGTGCTGTCAGGTAGGTTTTGAAAACTTTACATCTGCTCCACAACACCATCTGTAAAGGATCTGAACACAGAAAATGAAGGTGTTCATTTGAGGTTTGCCTCATTCTCGTAGACAAACTCACCTTAGCCAAAGTCCGGATTTTTGTCTTCTGTCAGAGCTCAGATCTTCCCTTCTGTCTGGCATTTTCTCAGTGCTTTGGTGAGGCTTCATGTGTGACTCTGATTATGCGCTGTGACCTTTGCGGTTTCAGTCGGCTGTTGCTGTTTCTGGCCATTAAGTGCCACATTCCAGCAGATCTTTTCATAAAGGCCCATTCAGAGTCAGAGTTTTTTCCCCCTTTTGAATTCTGATCTTTGTTGTTCACTGATTTTGATCTTAGTTGTCAATATCTCCCTCTTTAACTAGCTTTTCAGGTCAAGATGCTCAAAAGCTGCGCAAAAATCCTGAGAGGATATTTAGAAAAAGAAAGTCCTGTTGACTTTGACGAATTTCTCGGTTTCTTCACAAAAAGACACCAACAGAAGTGGTGGGATAAGCCATTATCTCTGTTCAGATTAAGGATTTACTCTTATCTGTCAAACTGTAGCTTAGTGGATTCAAAATATACGTCATGTGATTCCTCTTTGGTTGTTGTTTCAAGCAGCAACAGGTTACACAGTAGGTTAAAGTGCCAGAGAGAAGAAAGCAGAAGTTGTTCTAAAACTTTATCTGGTTAATTTCAAGATTCCCTCCGACCTCGAGACCTGTATGTGCATTGATATTTATAATAAACAAAAATAGAGAGGCAGCAGTCAGAGATTTGAAATTTTTGATCTCTGGTTTTTGTAAAGTTTGGACCTGCTATCTATTTCCCAAGAGATTGGAGCCAGATACGGTCACACTGAGATTTCCAAAACATTTCCTACATTTCCAGGACAGAGAGGTTATAGACTCAAAATGATAACTTTGGAGCAACTTTGCTTTAATACACTCACATTTGCCAGTCTGCCGAGACATCCTATAAACTGATGTTGGAGTCATCTCCAGTTCATACCTGATAAGGTCTGTTGTGAAAGATCAAAACTGCAAATCTACAAAATGACCAGCATCCACTGAAATAAACTTTTGTGTTTGCTACTTTACATCTTTTGTGATCCCACTAAATACATTTTTAAGCACCTCTACATACCTGAAAAAGCACATTAACAAAATTTACTCCGGAGAGTGGATTTTTGAGTTTCATCACCTGTCAGAAATGACGTTTATGGGTTCAGTGGAAACTGATTTTGTATTTACATTTGACTAATGGAGAACCACACCTTTAAACAGTCCTTAAGCATAATGCTCACAATGTTTTGATTTGCTGCAGTGTCTCTCTACCCCGCCCCACAGCACCTGACGAAAGTGGTTATTTCCTTTAGTGAGGCTGCAAACTTGGGTTGAGATATGTCATGTTTTAGTGCTAGTTAGTTTTTCTAACTCTATTGTTACAAAGAAGCAGTATCACCACTTCAGAAATGGAAAAATGCTATCTCGCTACCTCACCTGTTGGCTACATTAGTACATGTCTACTGATGTGCTTGGGTTTATTTAGAAAATTGATGGAAGAAAAACTTGATTACATACATAAGACCCAACTTTATAAAATACAACATAGGTAAAACATAAAAGAAGTGCACATAGCTAACAGCTGTTCGGCATTTCACAGACTTTCGTGAGGAGTTCCCTTTTGTGTCTTCTAAAGGTTCCTCTTGTCCGCCATATTCTTCTTGTCCAGCAACTCATTATCTCTGTAGAGTGTTATGGCAATTCTGGTATGTGTGATTTACTTGTAGTTATTAACTTGTACTTATATCTAAAGCAGTTTTTTAAAATATTTTAATAGCTATGTATTTCTTGATGTATTCAAAGCCATTAAACTGTCAAGAAACCAAAAAAAAAAACCTCTAGTGTGGTTAGGATTTCTAAGAGTCTCACTTGGCTCTGACACATTGCAAATCATGTTTGCCGGACAGAATAGATGCATACATGCTGCAAGGCTTTTCCCACACATTCTTCTGCTAAAATGTTTTACTGATAGTCTGAAATTACTAAGTTAACATGGTAAAAACGAGAATATATATATATACAACCCTCTGTAGTAGATTTCAGAGTATTAGTCTTCACATCACCTCTGATCCAACCTCGGGACCACTTTGGATAAGTTAACTGGTTTTGAAATAAACACATTATTTCTCCCTGGAAATACAGTAAAACACAACTTGTATTTTGGGATATTTGTCTGTCATTTTTCTATTCCCCACCCCTTAGTTATCAAACTCTCTGTCAAACGTCACTCGTTTAGTTTTTTTCTTGGTCGTAAATCTCTGAAAGTTAAACTTAATGAAACAGGAAGTGGTACAGAAGTGGCGGTACGCTAATACTTGTGGTGCGTTCAATAATGGCATTTCGTCTGTCTGGACTTAAGATAGTTCCCACACAAACATACAGATAGACACACCTATGCGGGCTTGACTTAAACTTTCTCAGGGGACAAGGACATTGTCAGCAAAGTTGAACAATCAGATAGAAATCCATCTTAAGGAGCCAGTACCAGGAAACTACAGTGCTTATTTTGGAAGTGGGTCTGCCGTTCCTGCTTTATCATAAACAATAATACTCAAAAACGGTCTTTCCCTCTCCCTCGTGGTGCCAGGGTCTGCATTCTTCTTCCTTAATTGTACCTCCAAGTGCTTCTGTGAAATACCCAGAATAGTGTCATTTTACGGATTTTGCACTTTCTGGTTTAGGAACCGTATGCCTCATTCTGGGCTGGTGCTGGGAATTCAACTTTAGATCACCCAGCTCTATTTTTTTTTTTTTTTCAAAGTACAAATCTTCTTGACATATGTCCAAATAATAGTGTTAACTCAATTATATATTTTATATTCCTAGACTTAATTTTCTCTCTTTTTCCAAAAGTCATATCCATCAATCCATCTATATATCAAGTCTTTACATTTCACCTTTTCTAACAGAATAAAGGGAGATTTTTCTTGATTTCTTGCCTATCAATTTTACTCATTTTCAAATTGAAGCGTAATGATTTTACTTTTCAAACCTGTTGAGCTTTGCAGCAGCTGTATTTATAGACAGATCTCATGTTTCCAAAGCTAAACCTTATCCAACCTTAGCTGTCAACTCAGCAAGTTTTCTAGCTCCTTCCATCCAGCAGCAGCATTCCTGACAGTGTGTTGGTTTAAAAGATATGAGCTTTCTTTCAGACTCCAGCGATCATACATCGATACTGTTCTGGTGCCCTTCCCAGACCCCCTTTTTTTTTCTTGTACTATTTTTTTTTGTTCTTTGTTTCTTTTTTCTTAAATTCGCACTTTCTCTGCAGGGGGTTCAGTTGAATCTGGCCAGCGTGTGAGATCGGAAGTCTGTATAAAGGAATTAGTGAATATTTTGGGACACAGAGGAATGCCTGGCCTCGGATCTGACTGGAGAACTTACTGCTCATGTGAGATGAGCATTTTATGGCAGCGCGGGGGAAAAGTCCAAACAGCTTCTAAGGAAGCCATGTCCAAAAAACATTTTGCCAAATTCCTCTGCTTGCTTTAATTGTAATTTACTGGCTTAATTTGAAATCTTAAGCTGTAAGTATATTTTTGGGGATAAATCCTGACCTGGGTCTTCCTCTCTCGTTCACGCAGACGCAGCGTTCCTCTCATCAGGCCTCACTCCTGGCACTTGGCCAAGCTGTCGGAGCCGCTGCCCCCGCCCCCTCCTCTGTCTCCTCCGCTCTTGACCCCCTGCCTGCCCCCTGCCGACTCCCCTCCGCTCCCCCCTCCTCCTCCTCCGTCTGCCATGCAGCTCCACTCCGGCTCCTACACCCTACCCTGGCACACAACCGACAACAGGTGAGACGCAACAGATGGACTGACCTCACATTTATCGATAACCAATAAAATTATTGATTTCTAGGTTTTGCTTGATACAGTAATTTTTGGAGCAACATTTCACTGAAGCCTTTTGGAGCTTTTCAGTGCAGAAATCTGAAAAGCTCTGTATATCAGAGCTCTATAACACATAGAGGAGAAACTTTTAGTTTCTTTTCAGCTACAAGAACCCAGTCATGCTTCAGTCTTTCTCTGAAAACATTTGTTGTAAGTTAAAAAAAGAGGACTCCAATGTCTGTTTTTAAGCAAAGATCTTTGTGGTTCTTTGTACTATAAAATGGTAATAAGAGCGGAAAAAAATGGTGAACAAAACAAAGATACTTTGTGTTATACCTAATAATTTGATACTGACTTAAGAACATTTGGCAGTACGCGATAGCAGCATTTCATTACATAGAGATGGGCAGGACGTAAAACAGACCACACCAGTAGTATTTATTTTTATTTATGTTGATA
Organism: Girardinus metallicus; assembly: GCA_903067095.1. NCBI lineage: Eukaryota > Metazoa > Chordata > Actinopteri > Cyprinodontiformes > Poeciliidae > Girardinus > Girardinus metallicus. Next base: position 43,431 of record CAEGAE010043778.1, read on the forward strand.
TGGGATTAAATTCTACTCTGTGCTTATTGTACATTCAGATCAAGCTAAGAAGTGTCTCTGATATTTTGTTTGATGCAATTAATGGCAAATTAAGGGTTTTATTCCAGGTGTAGTTTGACATTTTCTGTTAAAAAATGATACAAACACAAAAATTTTATCTTTTGTGGTTTGTCTTAACCAAGCTTGAATTGATAAACTTAGCTTCCCCAAATAGTCTAACATATTACGCTTGTCAGCAGCTTTTATTTACACAGTGTGTCATCCTTTCCATTTGAGTCATTCTTTGCCTTCCTGTGACACCCATCAGATTTTTTTTTTTCACGCTGCAAGGCAGTGTCAGGGATTTTTTTGTTCTCTGTGACTGGTTCAATCTCGAAAAACCAACAATTGTCAGGAAACAGGTGACATCACCTCATTTTATAGTCAACACAGCCCATGCAGGAAGCATTGATCTATTTTCGGCTCCTATTCAAACATCCTAAAGTGATCATATTGCTCTCAGAAGACTTTTTATGTAGTTGAGACTTCATATAAAGTTTTGACTTTATATGAAATCAAAACTTATGGATCCATCCAAAGCCCTACTTGCATTGTTTGTGGAGGTTACACACACGTTTCAGTTTCTGTATGCATTCCCAGGAGTGTAGTTTGCTTTAAGTAGCTAAATAACAAGTAGCACAACTGGAAAACATCATTAAGAAGCCAAGTCATGAAACATTGACAAGCATATCAGCTATTTGTTATATGCTGGACATATTTATGCCTCTAATTAAGTTGTTAAATTAGCCAAATGCTGTGTCTTTAGGTTATGTTTTACCCAAAAGATTTAGCTACTTTATGAACTGACGCAAGACGCAAAGTAGCTACAGCTTAGAAACATCTGACATTTTTAGCTAAAACAATAACATTGTTAAATAATTGAGGAGCTAGGCAGCTGACAACCTTCATGACCTCAGTGTCAAGTATAATAATGGATATATTTTTGTTCCTGTAACACAGCAGGGTTGGAGGACTGTATTGTCCATTCAGGTTGAACTAAAATCAACCATGTGCTGTAGATACAAGACCCTTTGTGTCTCTGTATGATCTCACCGAGGTAAACTGTAATCTGTTAGAAAGAAAGAGGAAGTCTGCGGCGTCTGCATATTGACTCACAATAAAAATAGCTGCACTGTCCTTGTTTGTCAGCTGCATGCTATGTAAGAGGTTTGTACTGTTCTCCTTATGATAAGAATCAGTGATATAATGCACTGCTATTAGATTTAATAGTCCCACGAGGATTAGATACCAGTACATCAGTGTGTTTGTGTGTTTGTGTTGGCCTTTCATTCCCACAGTTTCTGTATGCACACACACAGGTTTGGATTTCTACCCATATTCGGACTTTGTATTGATTTCCATTAATTTGAGTAATGGCTGCCTAATCCTAAAACTTACACTAACTTTTACCAATATATTCCTAAATCAGTCTTAACAAAAATCTAATTTTTTTGTTAAAAAAAATTAGATTTTTTTTTTAACAAACCTAACACAAATCCTTAAAAAGGGGTCTGTCATATTAGATTTTGGCTTTGGTCCCCATAATACCTATAGGTCTTTGTAAGGTTGGTAAATGTCAGATCCTGACTATGCTACATAAACAAGAACACACACACACAAGTTTATATTTCTGGCCACAATAGGACTTGGTATTAATTCAATTAAGTTTTATTTATATACTGCCAATTAAAAAATGTCATCTCGATGTACTTTACAAAAAGTTTATTCAGTTTAGTCATACATACATTTCAATTGATCCTCTTGATCAAACAGTACAGTAGCCTCAGTTAATTATTTAAAGTACTTTAAAATGTTTTTATCTAAGCAAACAGATTGCATTGAGTTGAATAAAATTCAGAACATTATTTTAGTACCAGAACCACCGCAGTGAACAGAATTTAATGCCTTACTTTGATCCGAATTCAACTTTTTATTAAGGCCCCTTGCCCAAGGTGGCGTATTAACTACCATTTATTTAAGAATTTACATTTATGCCTAACCCAAACCATTATTAATATATTCCTGACCCTACCCTTAACCAAAATCTAATTCACACCATATCTCTAAATCAAACTCCTTAGCCTCAAGAAGGGGGTGCACCATATTAGGGCTGATTGTCCCCATAAGAACTATCAGTTCTTAAAAGGTTAGTAAATATGCCAGAAACTGTCCTAAATGGGATAGCTAGACAAGTACACACACATATCGGTTGAGGAGGCAGCTCCTGGCATAACTCTGGACAATGGCATGTGACTCCCAGAACATGTGGACAAAGAGAGGAAAACATCCAGTAAACTGTGTTTGTCTGAAGAGAGAGGACAATCTGGACAGTGTGAATGGGTTTGTAATGTGCAACTTGTGTTTTTATCCAAACACCGACACAATATGAGGCCTGAAAGAAGGAAGTTTATCTGTTCTCACCATTCTGATCAGCTAACATACTGAGGATTAATCCAGCGACCTTACATGATCCCTGGGTGTATCTGTACATCAGCCCTCGTATGTCCCAGATTGGTCTCTGATTGGGCAGGAGTGACTGTCATTTCCTGTCCAGCTCTGACCTTATATCCTAGTTTCTTCTCTCCGTCAACCAGGTCAAATCTATACAGCCGCCTCCTCTCAACTCATTCATTGCTCACTTCCTTCCCAAAAATGTTTTCCCATGCAGATAGTGAAGCTTTCTTTCCCACACTCAGTTTTTTTGTCCATAGTCCTTTACAAACTTAGGAAAAGGTTTTGTGTTCTTCGTTTTCACCAATTGTAGTTTTGAAACAGGGTTACATCAAGAGTGACAAGTGACAGGTTGATCTTTTCTGGATTTATGAGGAAGAGCAGCAACAGGTAGGCGAGGGGCAGCTCTGTATTACTCTATGAAGAAAAAATTCTAATACGTTCTCTGGTGTTTCATGAAAAAGACCTTAAGTTGTACGAACGGTAGGACAAAAAATGTCTGTAGTTTTTAAGTTTATCTGTTCTCACCATTCTGATCAGCTAATAATTTGACTTTGAATTTTAAAGTCTTGGCATACCTTCATACTTGTTATTGTCCATTGCACCTCTCTTCCACCTATTGTTTATGCTACCTTTTGTTTGGCTTTATTACACCACCAGAGACACTAACATTTGCTGAAATAGTAATGGGTCAAGCAGTCTGTGGCTCCAGAACCAAATGAAGCTATTCAGCCCTTCTGCAAAGGTTACAGTGACTGAGCAAAAATTATTTTGCAGAAATGAGCCAAACGACAGTATCAAAGGCTATTTTTAGCTCATTGTTTATCAGAATGTCAGTGAACTGAAGATTAAATTAAACTTAAGTAATCTAACAAGGAATATGTTTGATGTACATGTTTTCAGAAACTTACTTGCTGAAATGATTTTATAGTAGTAGGCTGCAAATGATGTTTGTCATCTTTGCTAAAATGTCTCAACTTGCTGTGTTGTACTGATGAATATTTGTACAATAAAGATATATATGACATATATTGATAATTGATACATTCCCTTTTACCAAGACTCAAATATATATTGCTGTTCAAGACCAATTTTTTTAGGTTGTAAAGGTTGTTGAGTGTTGCTCACTGCTGGCCCAGCCTCAAGGTTTTCTTTACTTCAGCTTGCTTGAGTTTTTAAAAAATTTTGTTTGACACAAATTAAAGTCAATTTTGTCAACTTAGTCAACTTTTTTGGACAATCATCCAAAAAGTTGCACTTTGCTATATATGAACAATTAATCAGGTCACAATTATTAAAAAATCTTTTTTGAAGTCATGTGGTGAGTGGCTTGGAACGTAGTTAACTTCAGAATTTTTTTTATTTTTTACATTTACAACTTTGCACTTGGGATCATCGGGTATAAGTTATCAGATTAGTCACTGATTAATTTTTAAATTTTGGACAGAAATAGGTTGAAATCAGTGGTCCCAAATTAAAGGTGTTGTTATGGCAAATTTATCAATATATCAAAGCTTTAGAAAGTTACTTTCAAAACAGACAGATAATTTGGCATTTGTACAATTTTGATATGTTTTAGAAGGTCCAGAGACGATGCTGGCTGCCCTTCCCCCACCTGCTGCTGAGATCTCTCAGACAGCTGTGTGTAATGGTACAATAATGGAATTTCCCCATTTTTCTTTAAGAAAGGTCAGCTGTTTGAATTTTTTTTAATCCAGCCATGTGTATCACCAGAGAAGCCAAAAACTCACTGGGACATCATCTGGTAGCCAAAAGAGCATGACTAGAATCCAAAAACCAAAAAGAAACAACTGACCTTTCTTAAAGACAAATGGCAAATTCCTTTAGGAACCTTCATAACACAACAAAACACAAGACTGTGTGCGCACAAAGTTCTACCAGGTTGGAGTATTTTGCAGCTGCTGAGATTTTTCAACCATGAAATGCGAATCATAAATACCACAGAGACTGCCTTGAAGTCGTCTACTGGTTAGACCTCAATACATGTTTGAGATCAAAGCTCGTTAGAGCTTTCTGTCTCTGCTTTTCCCTCCTCTGTCTCCCTGGAAACTTTGGCCATTGTTTGAATAAGACACCAAAGAACTACAAAAGGGTGAGGGATCATTGTGTTCTTCTTTACTGGGAAAAAAAAGAAACACCACAATAAAATGTATCCAGGCTTTGTGGGGGGTTTTCACAAAATCAATTTAAACCATTTGAACCAAGGCTGGGGAACACTGCATGCCTCCCACCTGCCCCAGCTAACTTTAAGAGCCAATACGAGCTCCTTTTGCTCACTGCCAAAATGTCTTTTATGGATTTCATCAGGAAATAATCTCCTCACAAAGACGTGAAACTACAATTGCACAGTGGGCTGAGAAAAACATATGTGTGGGTGAAGGTTTATTGATGTCACAAGTCAATTCCATGAGGTTAAAACTGAGTGGAAGGCAACTCTGCTAAGAATTACATTGATTATTAAATATAAGTGGCATTTATTGCATTGCTGTTTGCCCTGGAAAGGATCTCTTAGCTGTTTTCCCTCAACACTTATCCATCATTGGGAAATGATCCACGTTGTAAGTTAAACTTGAACATTGGAGGCTATTTTTCAGCACTTGTCTGCATTGCTCTAGTGTTCATATAGAATCTTTCTTTCCCAGTATGTGGCCAGTGAAGAATAAAAATATGTAAATTTATTCAGATCAACAGACCATAAACAATGACTCATATTTTGTAACGGTGATGGCTGAATCTTGGTGTGGTTCCAGCAACTCGACTTAAGCTTGGTTTTACAGGGAACTTCTGGAGCATTTTTATCCCTCGCTTGGTCACACTTCTTTCTGGCCAAATGGATTTTGGCCATTGCAGACCCAATCCATTTAAGTTACCTTGGCAAGCATGAGGGAAAATCTTTCACTGCATCACGCTTGTAAGTCTGAGAAGTGCTTGTACAGGCTGTACAACTGAGCCGTTCTTTACAGAATTTTTCTTGAGAGTAAAACCATGAAGAAGTTCCCTTGTAAAATGCTTGCATTGCAGTCAGTGATCATCAAAAGAGTAAAAGGAAGCTGTTTGTTAAGCTGATGTTTCAGTGGCATTTAACCTTTGATATAAAGGAGATGAGACTGGAACAATCTAATGGCGGAAGAAAAGAATGACAGAGAAAGGTGGAAAGAAAATGAGAGGAATCAAGAGATTTCTTCTAGATTGGGACTTGTGGTGTTGGGAGTTGATGAGGAGGAAATCCCTCTTTGCCTAAAGAGTCTTTCTCACAGGGGCTTTAAAAACATATGGGGCTGCCATGGATCTTCAGCTCCGCTCTAATAGGAAACACATACTTCAGCTGCAGAGTTGAAACGATATATGCAAGTAAAATATGCCCTGCATGTTTGAAATTTAAGGATAAATCCTTCAGTGTAGTTCATGAAAGCATTATTACTTTTTTGTCCTGAATTGACACCATAGTGCTCCTGAAGAAACTATATAAATCCTGCCTGTAGGGCAAACAGTGCCTAGCAGAACTATTCATACCCCTTTGTCACAATGTGGAATGTCACAACAACAAACTTCAAGGTTCATTATTCGTCATAAAAATGTATTGAATGATTGTTAAATTCAATGACAGGAATACAGGTTTTCACTTTTTTTTTATAAAATTGTGAGCAGTGGCCAAATGTTGGGAATACTTTTGTAAGGAACTGCATTTAGCAAAAAATATTAGTGAATATTTGACATTTTTTAAAATAATTAGAACAACTCAAAACTTTAGTTAAATTGAAGCTGCATGACCCTTTTCTAATGTTGAGTTTGCTTATATATCAGTAAGACATTTATCTTCCTGTCTCTGCAGTGACCTGTCCATGCAGTGGTCTCAGTTGCCCAGACCGTACTCCTCCACTGACCGAAGCAGCTCACTGGGATCTATGGAGAGCTTGGACACACCGACACCCACCACACAGCCATATTCCGACTCCCACAATTCCCCCGTTGACCCCACCCTCTTCAACAACAAGCGGGACTCCGCCTACAGCTCTTTCTCTGCCAGTTCGAACACATCTGACTACGCTGCTGTGCCTCTAAGGCCCGGTGAGGCCTCTTCCATGGATAACCTCCTCCAGAGCCTCGGCCCAGCATATCAAGGTTACCCTGGTGAGGCTTCCACTCTAGGGAGGTCGCCTGGTGAGGCCCCAGATGAGGCACATCTAACTGTGCACAAGTCCAGATCGTTGACCAGGCCAAAAACGAGGCCCGCCGAGATAAAAGGGCGGCCGTCATCATGCTGTTATGAGCACGACCAGAGGGAAGGGGGCTTGGACATTGGTAGAAATGGAGAATCTCAAGAGGGGAGAGAGAACAACCCCCCTCAACCTCCAACTAGAAAGGACAGCTTTAGGGCCACCCGGAGTCATACTAATGACGCCAACAAACATTGCATATCATCTGCAGTTGAAGATACTTCTTGTTGTAAAGAAAACCTGCCCTGTCTGAATGTCGATTCTAGAATTCAAAATGGTTCCTCTGCACCAGAAGAAGGTGACCAAACTGAGAACTTAAAAACAGATTCAACACACTCACACTTTAGTCTAAGACAAATTGATGAATTTAGACATATTAAATGTGATGGCAACTCTGAAAATGACTCTAAGACCGAGGCGCCAACAGAGCACCTCTCTGACTCGGTTCCAACTTCAAAAGTTCCCATCACCCCCTCTGCTTCTGCTTCCTTACCCTCTGAATCCTCCACAGAGATTCAAGGACAGTCCCATGTTGACCACTGTCAGACCAATCACTCCTCAGCAGGCCTTCACCGGCACAGTGCACCCGAGAAGCTGCTCGCCACTCAGCTCCAGCTACTGCAGTTCAACAGCAACGACTCTTCTCTGGAGCCTTTCAACCCATCAAACTCTTCTGATCACTCTGTATCGCCCTGCAGCAGCCAGTGGTCTCACGCTTCATCACTTCAGCACACAACAGAAGACTCAACCCTTCCCACATCACATAAGCTGGAAGGTAGTCGATGCTCAACTCCAGGATCTGTCTTCCTGGAGGGAGAAGGTGAGGATGGTGCATCAGTTGAGAGGCTGGAAGCTGTGGGTATAAATGGGAGGTCTCTGTCTCCAGTTCATCATCATACACCTTGGGGACGTTCTGTAAGCGTACCAGGTGAACCCACTGGATCATCAACTCGGGAACGACTGAACTCTGAACAGATGACAGAGAGTGATTTTCAGCCACTCAGTGCATCTGCCAGTGTGGATACCTTGCTAGACGAGCAAATGCTTGTAGAAAAGCAGAGGACTGGGGATAAAAATGAGGAAGTGGCAGAAAGAGAGAAAAATACGAAAAAGTCAAGCTCATCCAAAAACTTTCGGCGGAACCGTCGACGCAGTGAACGATTTGCCACCAACCTCCGCAACGAAATCCAGAGGAAAAAGGCGCAACTTCAGCGGGGTCATGGTCCAGGAGGGCTGCTGTGCAGCAGAGAAACTGTCCAAGAAGAGGAATGTTCGGACCTTTGTGAAGATGGAGCAGACCCAAACAGGCATAACCAGAACAAATCTCCCAAAGTTGCCTTTGCCATACCAGGAGTCCCTCAAGATTCCCAAACCTCTTCACAGGTCAAGACATCACAAACTTCAAGAGAGCCAGACCATGGCATCTCCCAGACTCTGACCACATCCTTCCCTCAGGGCAATAATCGATCCAGATCTGTTCAGATTCTGGATCCAGGCATCCCCAGCTTTGGTGTCGGCATCAGAGTTGTTGAGGAACCGGCTCCTGCTGGCAAGGCTCGCCGCTGGCGATGGACGCCTGAACACAAGCTCCAACCAGAACCAGATGGAGATCGACGGTGTGGAGTCTCGGGTGAAAGGGTATTGGGAGTAACAGGGTCACGTCATGGAGTTTGTGCCTTCACATCCTCATCTAGCTCCTCCTATAGTCGCTCCTCTTCGAGCTCTCGAATAGAGGAGTCAGATATTCTTCCATTTGCGGATAGAATGAAGTTTTTTGAGGAGACTTCCAAAGGCGTACCTGTGACAAACACCTCAAAAAGGTCCAACCAGAGGCAGAACCAACCAGACTGGCATCGAGAGCAACAGACCAGAGATCTAGGGCAAAATTCTACCCAAAGGAGATACTCCTACCAAGGAGTACAAAAAGAAAGTGTCCATCCTCCAAACAACGTCGAACCTAGGAGGCAGTCTGTCAGTGCCATTAGGGAGAGACAGAAAGAGATGGAGAAGGAAAGGGAGGAAAGGTTGAGAGAGATGGAGAGGCAGCAACAACTAGAAAGGCAGGAGAGAGAACTAGAAATGGAACAGGCGAGACTGAGAGAGATTCAGCGAGAAGAGAGGATGAGGCAGAGAGAGAGGGAACGAGAGAGGGAACTGCAAAGAATAAAAGAGGCTGAGAAGGAAAGAGTGGAACATTTTCAGCATGCCTCACCTCAGGACTGTTACAGTCATTCTGGCATCAGAGAACAAGAGCGAGAAATCCAGCTTAAGGACCAATTCCACAACTGGCAGCCCAAACCTCAGACATTTTCTCACTGTCAAAACCAAGTCCAGGGATCAGCTTTTTATCCCATCAGCAATCATCTGCAGCCAGAGAAACAAGAGTCTTTGCATCAGGAGTACAATGCAAGGAGCTACACACCCACCGAGGTAGGAAGACTTCTTGCTTGGGTTCATCATTAGAGACATAACTGGATTTACAATGCAGAGTTCAAAATGAGTCTGTTTGTAGAATTTTGAATAGAGTTGTACCAATCAGAGATTCTTGACAAATTTCCAGTCTCCATATAAAATTATTTGACCTGCTAAATAACAATTTTAGTTAATTCTGATTTGTCTTTAAGAACAGAGTTTGAACCTTTGTTTTGCAGGCAGTAGACACTTATGTTGGGGAAAAGAGGTGATGTCACACTGTGTGTTTGAGACAACAGTTGTGAAACAAAACCTTTCTCATAAAAACACCGCAAAATAATTATGAAGTTGACATGGTTAACTAAACCATGTGTGTTCCCGAGACTATTTAGATCCTAAACTGTTATAACGCGAAAATGGCGCAAACATTTCAAAAATTGGCAAAGTTTGAAAGCTAAATAAGATCAAATAGAGAGACTTTGCTAAGCTTTCTTGTTATTTACTGCGCTCTGCACATTTGTCAGTTTGAGAACATGATCCCAACATGGGTACAAAATATAAATTTTTGTTGTTTTGCCTAACTGAAACATTGACTTGCCTCAGTAGAAAATAGTTCAAACATCTCACTATTCCTGCTAATAGCTAACATTTGACGTTCTTCCTAACCTCCACACCAAAGAGTGTTATGGTTAGCGCAGTGTAGTAAAGCTTAGATGATATGCTTTAATACATTAGTGTTAACATTAACACTAATGAAGGAATAGTTTTCTGCTTTTAAGTACCAATGCTGGAGATAATCTAATTTCAGAAGGTTTATATTTCTGGCTCTGGGTGCATACATTTTCAGTAAGTTCACAAACTTGAGGACTCAAACCAAACATCCGTAGTAAAGTTTTTCAGGGTGACAAATAAACTTTCTAGCTCACTGAAATCAGACTGCTCTTCTAGATTTAACCCAACTGACCACCAAAAGACTAAAAACTAACTCTGCTTTGTCAACTTGCACCTAAAAGTATCTAGTGGTCACTCTTGGATTTGTAGTCAAGTACTTGCTCTGTCCAAGTGCTCCGCGGTTGAATGGTTGGTCTGAAATGAACCTCACATCCTGCCTGTGGTCAAAGTCTGAAGTTCACATAGAAAATTCGGCAGATCATTGAAATAGTTCGAGGAATTGAGGGGGAGATTGGGCAACGGCAGTGCTCTATGGTTCTGGTGCTAATAGCAGTGTTGGGTTACAGCTTCACCGCAAATTGATTCTAGACTCTGGGGAGAGGAGGTCTAACTTTTACTACTCCCCTGAAATGCATCCCTTAAGTATCCTTATCATCTGACACCAAGTAATCAAAACTGACATTTGTTTTGGGACTAAACACATTTGTAAGATCAGCAAATATTTGAGCCAAGTGGACTCGGGTTTTTGTTGTTCAGTGTGATTTTTGCCATACTGACACTTGGTGGGGCGAGTCTTGAACCCTGCCCCCCTTCATGCCATGGTCTTTTTCAAATCAAAGCTTGCGGCTCTGATGCCACGGCGATAACCTCAAGTGTTGAAATCTACCTCTAACTATTTTTAACGGGAACAGATGTGCTGAACTTGGGCTTTTGGAGACACAAACTCATGTCTGTAAAAACCCCTCCATTAGGAAAGTATCAACAGATGTTCAGTCCGATTGGACATTAATGCATTATCAATTATGGTGTGAGCGTTTATCTTTTATTTCTCGGGGTGAATCTTAGGGTTAAAATGATATGTCCCTTAATGTGCACTGCATTTTTAAATCATTTTTAGGGCTAAATTTGGCCTAAGCATCCTTTGCATCATTAGATTAATCAAGCTAAACGTATCTTATTAATTATCATTTTTATTTCTTAACTAATTTTTTTTCTTGTAGTTAGTGTTCAGATTTTTCAATTTAAAAAATTGCAGACTTCCCAGCAAAGATGTTACTCTACAAAGCCACTGTAATTAGCTAAAAAAATATTTTATTCTGCAAAAATGTGCATCCAGATTTAATTATCCCAGCAGTGGCCAAAAAAAATCTGTCATAAAAGCATTCAGTGCCTCCTTAAATGTCAACAGACCTTTAAATGTAAATTAGCCATTCAAGAAACAGAACATGTTATCTTTTAGTATTTACTTTACACCATTTCATGGATATTGCTGAAAGCAGGTGGCGGCCGAATGTGTAAAATACTCTCCCCATTATGCCAACAAAAATACCATCTGGATGTTCTGATTTGCATCACAGACAGTAAGGCAGGCTCTTTTTCCTTCACAGTATATTTGTGCAGCCTGTCCACCCTGTGGACTTGCTGGCTACTTTCACCTCTAAACCAAGAGAGTGCAATAAGTTCGTTCACCACTTCCTCTGCTCGACTTTAATACGTTAAGCACCCCTAAACTCTTCACCTGCCAGCACAAAGTAGTGTCTTGTAGGTTTATATATAATTATTATTGGACGTATTGTTACTTACTATCATGTCTTTGATTTTTGCAAGACTCAAATGAGCATTAAAGAGGTTGATGTAATTAGCGGGGAAGGAAAACTTCAAAACTGTGAAGTTACAAAGAATTATCTTTAGGTTTGTTCTTGCTGTAAAAAAAATTTACTTTTTCCTTAGTTTTGAGCGGATCAGCTAGATGGTAGAATGGTAAGAAAGTATTGATCCTATTATAGAAATACTAAATTTTACGCGACTACCATTGGCTAACTGTGAACAACATTTTTTGTGGCGTTTCTTTCCAAAAGGGCAGCCAACATTACCAAATCCATCATGGTCTGTAATTTGCTAATGCATGCTTGCTAGCTAGCCAGCAAGAAAACAAACAAGACATTGGCAGCTAGCATGTGGCTCGCTAGCTAGAGCCACAAAAAGAACCCAGAATTTTCACAGTTTTAGTCCCCTGCATTTATTTTGCTCATTTCTGTTGTGATAGGTCTTAAATTTTATTCAAAGTGGTCTTTAAAAGTCTTAAATTTGAGTTGGTGAAATCCTCATAAATTAAATTAAACTGATATTGGACTAAAATTAAATGTCTTTGGACTAACAGGTCTAACAAACATTCCAGCTAAGTACTGAACAAGCAAGTGTTTGAACTAAATTGTACTTGATAAAAAAGATAGAGATAACAAAAGAATGCGGAAAACAACAATAGGAGGAAGAAAGTGTTCTTAATGTAGCAGAAACCTCCTCCACCCTAATCAGCTTTGTTTCCACTCAAGTGTATTGCAGGGTGGGGTAACACACCCTCTTCCCAAAGCTTTTCAGCCTAGGTGTTATTAACCTTCTTTAAATCTCTTCCCAGACGTTTCACGCCCCGCAACAGGAAATGGCCAAACTCAACAGGAAGTACAGCCTGACTGAGAGGTGAGCACCTCACGTTGGAAACAGCTTACATCATTTGTTAATCAAGCATAAAATATTACTTCCTCACCTTCCGCTCTTTGATGGGAGTCTTTCTGAGACACTCACCTGCTCCGTCTCTGTTTCAACCAGCCTCCAGAGACATCAGGTCTGGTTTGGTCATTGTGCTCTGGCAGGCAGAAAGCCTACTTAGTCACGGCTGACTCTGATTTAGCTCTAATGAGCTCTAAGTGTGTGGGGCAATCATCCATGCTCAAGATATGACCACAGTGATATGTATTTGGATGTATGTAAACATGTAAGAGAGGGAGAAAGGCATGTAGGGTATGTGTGGCCTAAGATGACCTGACTCAGTTAGCAGGGAACACAGAGGAAACATCTGGAACTTTTCAAGAAGAAAAAAAGGCTTTTAATGTAAATTTATGCTCATATCAGATGAGACCAAAAAGTAACATTACAAAAGAAGATTAATTAATCTAAATAACTTTCCTTCCCCATCAGAGACTACTCCAGCTGGAGACGGGAGTCCAGGCCATTGCCAGCTGTCCATCAACAGCAGCATCATCTTCATCAGGTGCACTGGGACTCCAGACGGCCTGCCAGTCGCGGTGATGAGCAAGATGTCTACAATGCCGCCCCCCCGCCGGCTCCCCTTTACCTTCGAGGACGAGCCATGTCTGAAAACGACCTGCGTTTCGAGACCAGCCACCGCTGGTCGCCCTCTATCTACGCTGCCTCGAGCCAGACCCTGAGTGAGATGGAGGAGGGCGGTGACTCATCAAGCGCAACACGGCAAAGGAAGAAGAAAACCCCACCTCCGCCAAGACCACCACCCCCGAAGTGGGAGCAGTACCACCGACGACGGGCATCTCACCACGCCCTGCTCGCGTCCTCCTCGTTTGCCGCTCCGCAGCCCATCCCATCCTCCTTCGACAGCACAGAGGGACGCTACTCGGTTCACTCGTCCTCCTACATCCTGCCACCTGATGAGTCCCGGCAGAGGTCCTACAGCCTGCCCCCGGAGAGGCAGGAAGCGTCAGAGACCTGCTCTCGATGCAGCTGTAGTCAGACTCAAACTCAGGAGCACACGTTCTCCCGACCGTCCAGCCAAAGTCCGGCTCTGTTTCAGGAGCACGCCTTCGCTGTTGCCCCGTCCAGTCCGATGTTCTCCAGCAAGGCCTTCAGGCCTGTGGCGCCACGCCATGTTGAGAGGGAGGATGACTTTGTGGCGGAGCCTGTAGCATCTCTACCTCCACCTCTACCAGCTAAGACCAGAATGAGAAGGTGAGATGAAATACTGACACTTTCAAAGCAGCCCTGTTTAGTCCGTTTTAGTCAAACTGTAGGTCGTCTCCTTAGAAAGAGCGGTTGGTTTGGGAAGGTGTGAATGCACATTCAAACTCTAATGTGGATCAATAAAGCAAACTCTGGTCTGCTTGAAAACCTACAACTTGGTTTGGTTTAAGTGAACTCTGGCGTGGTGAAAATGAGTATGTGAACACCAAGCGAACCAAAACTCTCAAAAAGCAGGAAGTGGATTATAGCGTAGGGTATTCTGGGTAAATACAACCAAAACAAAGACATTTGTCTAGCGTTAGCAGAAAAAATAGCTGATTGTCTTTTACCAAAGACAATAGAGAAATCCAACAACTGCTGAAATCTGACACTACTGTTTTTGTTTACATTTCACAAAGAAGGAAGTTGCTGACCTCTTCTTCTGAGGTTTTCATGTTGTTTCGTTCAGTAGTTCTTGGTACAATGCCACTACAGGCGAGGGGGAGAACAGGTTTTTCCAAAGAGTTTGTATCATTTGACACAATGCAGTAAGAATTCGAACTGCACCAGCTGGAAATGTAACAAGTGCTGCAAACTTAGAGTGTGTTTTTGGTGGACTTGTCTTTTACAGGCTCACGCTGTTTTCTTTGAGATCTACCCAGGAAATTCACATTTAGTTTTAACACAAAAGTTACACGCAATATTTTTCATAAATATTATCTACGCTTATTGATAGAGAAAGCAGATTCTGTTCACCAGAAACCAGGTGTTCAAGGTCTTCATTGTCACATCATTGTATTGAGAGTACTTATGAAGTTTAAACTGATGTTGTTTCTGAAATGTTATCTCTGTTCCAGTCCATCTGGGTTGAATGTGGTCCTCAGTCCAGATCTCAAACCATTGTCCAGCATCAGACCTGGAGCCGAGCGGGAGAGACCCCCATGTCCTGGAGTTCATAGTCCCTCTCCGGGTTTAGAAGTTGGCAGACCGAGAGAGGGTTATCCTACAGAAGCATACTTCAGTCAAGTAGAGCTCGAGCATCAGCAGGCTTCCACAAACAGAGACTTTCAGGTTGAAGGTCAGCAGAAACACGCAGAGTCGGAAAAGACTTTGAGTCCGAGTCCCGTCCACAGCCTGGAGGCCGAGCTGGAGGTTCCCTTAGAGACGGACATTGATGATTTCCAGGAGCTGCCCGTGGAGGACATGCCCATCACCAGCGAGCTGCCGTGCTTCGCGCAACCCGTCACAGTGCTGGAGACGGACATCGACACGCTGCCGGATCCCGAGGCCTCGCCGTCAGCTGAGGCTCTTGATGGCAGCGGCTCGCTGGACGAGGACGAATTGGAGCTTTTCCCTCCAAGTGGCGAAGGAGAGTCTGGGACGGAAAGCTGGAGAGAAGTTAGTCAGTCTGTGGAGCACAACACCAACAGCCTGGACAGGTAGTTTAACCTGGGCAAGACCTGTTGTCGTCACTAATACTTCATCCTTTAACCGGGTGTCTGCATATCCTTAAACAATCTTAAATAAGCGCATATAAAATTAAGGCCTTGAAATATCTTACATTTTGTTGTGGCACTATTTAATCTTAGTAGTTTATTTTTCTTGTGAGTCTTTTCTGTCAGGCAAAAGTTTGAGTTACACGCAGACATCTTCATTACGTTCTGTGACTGGAGGCGGTTGCGGCTACCGCTTGCTAGCTGTTTTGCGTCTATCACCAATAACTGCAAGTTGTCAGTTGCCTGGACAATGTTCACCTTCGCCACTGGCTCAATTCTGTCACCAACTCCTGCAATGCTAGGTGCATTCTCTGCCGGCACTACTATATAAAATAAGAAGTTATATTTTCCACATTTCTGTTGTGGTATATCATTCATAACGGTCTTAAAAAGGTCTCAAATTTGAGTTGGTTAAACCTGCAGAAACCCTGTTTGAGCAGTTCTGTCTTCCTTGTTATTTGTTGGCTTTTCTCCCTGCCTCTGTAGTGTAGTTGCTCACCAGGGGGTTGAGATGGTTTTCATATCCCTGTCGTTGCTCTTTTGACACGCTCAGCCCACAGAATTCGCTGCCGTTTTAAAAAAACCCGCGCGTTTGCTGCCGTTTCTAACCACTCGCATAAACAAACCGTCTCCTCCGTCGGTCCTCCTGTCTTCAGGCAGTCCGGGGCCAGCTCCAGCTGTTCGTCCTATTACCACACGTCTGCAGCCAAGGCTCAGCTCCTGTCGCAGATGAAGGACTTCACCCACAGCAGAGAGAAGCACGAGGACGACGAGCTCGCCTACAAGGTATACACACGCAGCCCCGCTTCATTTTGAACCACTTTTAAGGAGTTTTTTTACTGAGAAAAATTATCATACATTAAACAACTTCAACTAATTTCAAAAACGAGACCATGGTTCATAAAAATGACTAAACGTTCCGATAAACAAGGCTGGTTTCTCTAAATTCACTATCATACAGACTCAACAAGAGATCCTGTCAGCAGCTACAACAACTCTTTGGAGAAAGAGTGATTGTAGCTGCTGACAAAAAAGCTCAGTCTTTATCTTTTCTAAGCATCACTGTGAGCGTGATGTTGATGTTGTTTCAAGTAACCCAAACATTCTTGAAAGTACATGTTTATATGTTTAACTTTAATGTATAATTTAAGATTTTGTGGGTCAGAGGAAATCCATAAGAAGTTTTTGATTTTAAATCTCCTTGAAGGGTTTTGTTGTGTAATCAGCCCAATCTGAGGGAGGGGGGGAGAATCCAGCTACGCGTTGCTGTCCACATTTGTTCATCTGTTGTTTTCCTCACTGCGAGCTGAAACAGTTGTTTCCGTGTTGTGCAGAAGCAGCTGATGGAGAGCCTGCGTAAGAAGCTGGGAGTGCTGAGGGAGGCTCAGAGGGGACTGCAGGAAGACATCAGAGCCAACGCACAGCTGGGAGACGAGGTCCAGTCCAATCCTGCTCACTAGATTAAGTGCTTTAAATCATCTGTGCATGCTGGCAGCCACTCTTACTTTGAAAACTTGATGCGACTCATTTTATATGAGCATGTCTACAAAAATGCTTTCTCTAAATAGGATTGGACTGTATTTCAGATTATAAAGTCATATATTGGATATGTTATCTGAAGAATTTGTGTTATTTTAAAAATGCTTTTGATTTGATGGTGGTTTAAAAAAAAGAAGAGTTGGGATTAGAAAAGTGATAGGGCTGCACAGTGGCGCAGTTGGTAGCGCTGTTGCCTTGCAGCAAGAAGGTTCTGGGTTTGATTCCCGGCCCGGGGTCTTTCTGCATGTTCTCCCTGTGCGTGGTGGGTTCTCTCCGGGTACTCCGGCTTCCTCCCACAGTCCAAAAACATGACTGTCAGGTTAACTGGTCTCTCTAAATTCTCCTTAGTGAGAATTCACTCTCTCCTTACTGACGACCTGTCCAGGGTGACCCCGCCTCTTGGCTGGAGATAGGCACCAGCAGCCCTCCCGACCCCCTTAGGTGTTAGAAAATGGATGGATGGATAGAAAAGTAATGAAAAGAGGCACCTCTTGGGCCTTTTTACTGTTTTTTTTTTTTTTTTTTTGCAGTCTTCAGTGTTCCTAGTTTGGGAAAAGATTGAAAATATACTTTATTTGATGGAAGTATTTTCCAGGTTTCCCTTTGTAAGGAGTAAGACTTTACTTTTGATCTTATTCTCTAAGTTGTATCTCTCTAAATGTCCCTCCATTCATCTATCTGTCTTTCCTTCCACCAACAATCCAGCCATTCGTGTATTTATCCAGCAACTTATTCATTCATCGGGGATTCTAAAAATTAAGGTCTTAAAATGTCTTAAATTAATTTTAAGAAGTATGTTGGCCTTAAATACTTTGATCGCAGATCTTAAATTTTTTCTATTCTCGTATATGTTATGTTTTTGTTTGTTTTTTTCTCGCTCTGTCAGGCACAAGTTTGAGCCACAGGCGGACATTTTCATTTTGTAACTCACTGCTAACGTACCCTTGCTAGCTAGCTAGCTTTTTGCATCTATCATGGGCAAGTGCAAATTTATCACAAGTTGGCTGGACGAAGTTTTACATTTCTTGTGAAATATAGGTCTTAAATTCCATTCATAATGTTCTTTAAAAGTCTTACATTTGAGTAGGTGAAACCCTATTCATCCACCTCTTCATCCATCTATGGTGAACAGCTCAACACTTTTACATCAGGGATGCTAGACTTAGACTCTAAATCAGAGGACATCTGTATTTTTATCCCACCAAGGATAAAAGTAGTCAAACAGCCTATCTGTCTATTTTTTTTTTACTTCCTGTAGGTGGAGAACATGGTGGTATCCGTGTGTAAACCCAACGAGGTGGACAAATACCGCATGTTCATTGGCGACCTTGACAAGGTGGTGAGCTTAATGCTGTCTCTGTCTGGGAGGCTGCTCAGAGTGGAGACCACACTGGACACGCTGGACCCCGAGACAGAGCACCAGGACCGGGTGAGGAGGAGAAAACTTTTGCATAAAGAACCAGAAATGAAATGCTGATTAAAGAAGAGTCGTATTAGTAAAAGTCTTTCTTTTTTTTTATTTGGAGGGGCGGGGTTGGGACAGATTTTAAAGATTAATATTATTATTTATAATCAGGTTGTCTGCACATCCTTAAAAAGCATTAATTTAATTGATCTAAAATCAAGGCCTTAAAATATCTTAAATTCATGTAAATAATTCTTAAGTAAGTCAATCATGTCTTAAATTTTTATGTAGATTTTTTTAAGCAGGACTTTTTTTCAGCAGAAAAGTCTGAGTTATGTGCAGGCATCTTCACTCATTGCGCTCTTTTCCATTACCTGCTAGCTAGCAAACAAACAAGCCACAAGGAGCTGGCATACGGCTCTTTAGGTAGCACACTAACTGGCTAGAAGCAAACAAACAAGCAATTAGCACCTAGCATATGGTTCTCTAACTAACTAGCTAGCTAGCTAGAAAGTCATATGCTAGGTGTGAAGCACAAAGCTGCTGACAAGAACCACAAAAAGACTCAAGAAATTTCAGTTTTGGTCCCCTGCTTTTATTTTGTACGTCTCTGTCATGATATGGGCATTACATTTTATTCATAGTAATCTTGAAAGTTCTTAAACACTCTTAAATTTGAGTTGATGAAACCTGCATGAACCTAATAAAATAAGGTAATTTTTGTCCTGTAGCTCCCCCTGCTGGAAAAGAAACGTCAGCTCATGAGACAGCTGTCGGAGGCTCAGGACTTGAAGGACCACGTCGATCGCAGAGAGCAGGCCGTCAGCCGGGTTCTGGCCCGCTGCCTCACTCCAGAGCAGCACAGAGACTACAGGTGCGCATCAGAATGGGAATTGACTCTCGTTCAACCTGGTCCGGTGAACTGTCCTTGAGTACTAGATTGCTTTGTGTACTTTTGTTTCTCTCTCTCCAGCCACTTTGTGAAGATGAAGGCTGCCCTGCTGGTGGAGCAGAGACAACTTGAGGACAAGATTCGGCTGGGAGAGGAGCAACTCAGAGGGCTGAGAGAGAGCCTCGGCCTGGGTCTGGGCCTGGGAATGGGGATGGGAATGTCGATGGGATACGGACATTACTGAGCAATACAGAAGAAGTGAAACGAAAGATGAAGCCGGTAACACGTTCAGTTCAAATCAAGTCCAACACATGGAAGGCATGTTATCAATCGCACAGTTAAGGACAATACCTTGACAGTTGTATAACGACACTAAATACGAAGCTGCTGCAGACGGTTAGTTAGACATTAATATAGGAATTAAAACTGCTTAAGAAGCTACTATCTGATAGTAAGAGTATTCACACACAACCACTGGCAAAAAAAACAGTTTAACAAATGATATTCTGACTCTTGATTTTATCCAAGAAGCAAGTGAAGTCATCCCTAAACGGTCCTACAAGACATTTTCCAGCTCAACAGGCAAACATTAAGGCATGGAAAAACAAAAATGAAGAAAAGAACGGAGTCTTAGCGTCATAACAAAGACGAAAACCAGCCTGTTTGTTGCTTATTTTCAAGGCCACGACAAAGAAATCAAACACTTTGTGCCTTATACATGTACTGTACTATTAAACTGACACTATGTATTTTCTGTTGTTACACTTTGTTGCCAAAGACATTTTTGCGAGATGACTGTGTCATTCACTTCTGTTTTCTTTTATATTTAAACCTCCAGGTTCAGAGAACTTGAGGAGGGTTTTTTTTTGTGTTCTTTTGGTGCTTCTCATATCCACACTAAAGCCAATGTTTCACAGTGCCATTGTCAGCTTTATTAACTGCTAAACATTGATTCTGCAAGACGTAAATATACTGTAATTGTGTTATTTTGTGTCACATTACTGTACTGGTGTGGAGTTTGACACTCCGTGGACTGACTGTCACGTAACAACCTTTATGTGCAGGAGGCACTAGTGTTTATTATGTATATGGTTTGTATATTGTGGTGTTGATCTTCGAGAATGTTCATTTTAAAAGATTGGTGAGAAGACCTGGAAGAGTTGAAGTTTACTGTATGTGTTTACAATGAATGAATCCGGAGTGGAGTGCAGTTTGTGTTGCATCCAGTGAAGTTTGCAAATTTGTTTTTGGCCATTTTTTATTCCCAGCTGTCACCTCAGCTGACTTGCAAACTAATTTATCTTCATATGGAGAGAAATCTGTACATCAGTTAGATGACTTTTAGTTCCAAAGTGCAAGAATAAAACCTAACTTTTACCAACTTACTCACATTTTTCTAAACCGTTTTTAAGCAGAACCCGTTTTGCAAAATTAGATATACCATATTGCCAAAAATGAAAAACACTTCAGGGACCAAAATACACACATCAATAAATAAAACCAAAAATTAAAACATTTTCGAAGTACTAAATATTTTTCAGAATGGGTTTTGTTCTCTTCTCGTTTTTCTTTTTGTTGCCGTCATGTGTATTATATTTTAAATTCTGTTTTAGTCTTCTCAGGCTGTGCCATTGTGCCATGACAGGCTAGCTAGCAATGTAGCTTAGCATACAAACTTAATCTTTGGGGGGACTTTCTTTTGCTGCCACAATTTATTTATTGTTCCACCAGCAAAACTCAAAATTAAAGTGCTAGTGTTTTCTTCATGCTCAAAGCATCAAACAACTGCAAAGAAAACTATTACATCAGCTAGCTTGTTTTGCTAGCTAAGAGCTTTTTGTCTAAGATTAACAACTTGTTTTTCAGCTGTGAGTTTAAAATGTAGGTAGGCAGGTTTTAAGTCTAGCTTTTTCCATTCCCACTACAAGCTACAAAATAAGCTAACAAGCACCTAAAGGAGATCCTATCTCCTGTCACATTTTTCCCTACAGAGCAAAGGTCTACATTGGAAGGTTACTTGTCGAAGGTCAATTTTTAAAAACGTGTAGGGTTTTGTCTTGCTGAACATTCCTAGTTGGTTGAGCTCTGTTTTTAAATTGGTATCTCATTAAATCAGTCACCTAAAGTACTATACACCCTCGGTCAGTTAAGATTTTGCCATGACATTTGAATACAAGATACAGAGAGAGATGCATTTTACCAGCCAGCTTGCGTTGCTATTAATACTTGTTAGCCTGGTCAATGACCACCACTTAGTAGGACCTAATTCTCCGGCGGTTATTCCCTTATTTTATAGTAGTTTTATGCTACTTTACTGCCACCTACTGGGCAATAGCTGCCAGTGTCTGATAAAGTTACTGACAAAATCTTAGAAGAACGGACATGCTTAAGGGAGTTGAGTATTGCCTCTGATAAAAACAAGTTTAAAACACTTTAAAACAAAATAAATTGAAAAGTCAAGTAAAGAAACATTGCCACTCGTTAGTTGCTGTTGAAGTCAACTTGTTCCATTTCAAAGTAGCTTGAAGTCTATTCAAAGCTGCACGTCTACATCAGCAAAGGACTCCTGTTGTTTTTAGTTGTAAGCAACCCTAAGCCTAAGATTACATTGTTCATTGTTGTTGCTGCGTATATTTGTGAATGTTTTCCTGTGTTGCAAACAGCAATTCTCATTGGAAAATTCATTGGAAACATATTGATATTTTACGGACAAACATTGCCTGTTTGGACCTGTAAGAGAGTGTTTCTTTTGTTTCTGGGGTTTTTGTTTTTTTTTTTCGGTTAAATTTTGATTTATTAAAGAAAACATTTTGTTACTGCAAAAACACTTGTGTGAGGAAATTGTACCATAAATAATAATGATTTTTAAACTACCTCCTAGCCGTACTGTGGTGATTTACGCTTTGACGGGCCTCCTAAATGTCCCGAGCTAACGTGTGAATGCTTCTCAGGGGAAGCTTACATTTTAAAGTCGTGGGATGGTTGAGTAAACACGGCCTGGGGTTATATGGAGGTTGACGAATGACAAGTGGAGTGAGGGGAGTCGTTGAGCACGTCTGTGGGAGGTGGAGAAATTTACCCTGGAGGCACATTGAGTGGTAATCATGTGTTGATAATACTGATAGCTCTGTCAAGTTACGTTTCCTGAAAGCAGGGGCCGTTAAATGTTCCTTCTTAAGTTGTAAACGCTGAAAAACAAGAGCGGAAATAGGTCGTAAAAATGTAGTGCCCCCCTTTTGCCTCTGTGTTACACAGAGTGAATGCAAAAAGCAGCCTTCGGAGGATCATATTTATTAAATCGTAAGTGAAATCAAAAGCAAACTCACCCTCTAAACTTGATGAATGGTTGTTTCGCCTTGGGGAGCAACAGTAGAAGTCAAGGATTAGAAATAACTGCCAGTGTTTTGGGCCAATTTTATTGGCGACGTACAGACAGGAGGAACATGCTCCCATAGACTGGCAGCCAGTGCAGTTAGAGAAAGGATGTGGAATCCCAGGTGAGGCTCAGCTTCCTGCTGCCTCACCGGCTGCGCTTCCGAGCATTTTAATGGGAAAATGCGAAAATTCAGCGACTTTGAAGGAAAAAAATGATCAAAATTGGTTAAGCTAAATGAAAAATAGGTACTTTATAGTACAAACCACTGGGCGAAAATAGCAATATGAATTATTTTATCATTATATATTATTCTTCCATATATAATATATAATGACCGCACATCACTGTTCATGATTCAGCAACTTATGCTCTAAAGTGTCTTGTTCACAGAACTATTCACTGTCAAACAAGAAACAAGAGGGACAAAATGATGAGGACGTGTTCCTTGTTTCTCAGTTTGGTCATGATAATCCTGTTTGGTTCAGACTTTTCAGAAGACATACCGCCAAAAGGAAAGTTTTCCGAGCAATGGACCGTTTTGTGCGTGATTGTGTTTATAGTAAGAAAGAAGACATCAATGACTAAATCAATGCTTTAAAACCTCAAAGGTGAAACAGTGATGTCTGTTGGAAACTTGGAGCCACTTTCTGCATAAAACTGAGCACGGAGGACCTGAGTAGTTCAGTGAGTGGCCACGAGGTGTCGCCCTCTAACCACTGTGAAATAGAACATGGACGCATATTCCTAAAGAATCACTTAATGATTTTAAGCGTGGCTGCAGCTCCAATGGCACAGTTGAGCTTTTGGGCTTTATGGGAAAACTACGACTTGCCTCTATCAGTTTGACACTACATTTCATATACACATGTCTCCATTTACATACAGATACAGTTTTCTCTTTTTGTCCCACAGACATTTCTTAAATATTTGTTGACCTGCAAAAACTATCAAACAATGAAGAAACTGGATGATTTTTTTTTTACCTTTTAAATATTAATTTATGTACATGTAAATTAATATTTACACATATTACGTGCCACATAATTTATAGGTTAATTATGTGGCACGTTGTCTTATTGGTCATTAAAATGGCTAGCTCTATGCATTTAAGAAATTCAATACAAGATACCAAGAATGTATTGATTTATTTATTTTAGTATTTTCGGTCTCCAGTTTTTGAGAAGCATAAAAAGAAGAACTAGATTACTCAGATAAAATTCCACTGTTCAAATTCTTCTGATGACCAAAGCATTTTCTGGATTAATTTCGTAACTGACTATAATCGACCCGAACTGTAAGATTTAGGAAAACATCGAGGATTGATTAGTAAAACTGCTCCACTGACCCATTTGAAAACGCCATACACATATCAATAGGAAAAGCAATAACTCTTCACTCGACTAGTTGTCCTGGTGTTTAGATATTTAGTATTTTCTTATCAAGTGCAAAAGTGTAACCGGAAATAAACATCCTCGTGCCTCCAAAATAAAATACACAGTTTGACGTTTTTAGAAAGGAAAGAAAAAGAACATTTCGATTCACATCCCAAAGACATGAATAAATCTGTAAGACCACACCTCTGATATTGAGTATATGATGGTAAAATTTGTTATGTTGTGGTTGAAAAGCAGATTCGGAAGTTTTGGATTTGAAGGATAAAACCGGAAGTTGTAGTCATGTATAGCTCACATGACGCTAGCTTACATGTTGCAGCTTAAGTGACAAAATACGGGTAAATACCAAAAAATACAGTCAGTTCCAATGTGTCGTGTTCGGATAGATAAACCACATTAAAACGCGCTCGTTTCGTGTTTAGGCGCCGTGTAAAAGCCGAGGTCTTGCCGCTGTGGAGAATGACGCAGGATTATATCTTCAAGTTTACTGCTGTTGACATAAGCAGCTCCAGCTGAAGGAGAAGAAGAGGGGAGAGCGGCGGGGCAAATCCGAGTCACAAGACTTCTTCATCGCCGCTTTTTTTCCCACTCGACGGCTTAAAGTAAGGCCAAAACTTTTCATCTTCTTCTACTTTCCTCATTTGGTAAGAACAAAAACAACACACTAAGTTGGCCTGTGTGGGGGGGGGAAGGTTCGAATTTGCTCGTCAGCAGCAAAGCTCTTATTGAAGCTAATATAATCCACCGGGTCTTCTTCTAGTGAGTGAGTGCCAGGCGCTCGTTCAGCCAGCTGAAGCACAAAGATGCGACAGAAAAAGTGAGCGGAAGTGTCTACAGAACTTCCCTTTAACTGAAACTGTAGTCATGTCTGGATGAGAGGAGCGGATATGCAGCGGGTCTTTATAACACCCTCCTCATTTTGAACACTGTTCTGGGTGGAATAAACACTCTGGCACCCCGCTTGACTTTCAGAGCCAATGTTCCAGTTTTTGTCGAGCTTGTATCGGAACTATGCCCTCGTCGTGGACAGAGGTAATTAGCTGAAGTTAGAGAAGGAGGAGGGGTTCATTTTGCAGACGCTGGAAGTTAAATGCTCCATTTTTTTTTTATTTCGTGCCTGTGTGTGTTGTGACACAGCCCCTGGACGCATGGAGAACCCCGGCTACACCAGCGGCTTCGACGGCCTCCATCATCCCAGCGACGACGACGATGACGAGATGGTGGACATCGCGGGAGCCACGCTGGACTTTTCGGCCACAGATGACGTCCCGCCGCTCAACTCGGGTAACCTGCGCGCGCATGTGGAGTCGGCACCGTGAAGGTGTCGACCGTTGACCGAGGTCTGGGATTAATTTGGGTCCTGGCTGACTCACAGACTGACCCACGCCTGACTTTATTCAGTCCACTGACGGCTCTAGATGTGGTAATCATTCAATTTAGCCAACGAGTTTCGTCTTACTGGACGAAACGTGCTCCACATGCAAATAGTCACGTAGCACAGGTTGCCTAAGGTGACCCCAGAAAGTCTGCTGTTGATGCTTAAAACTGTACACATGGAGTCACGAAGTCCGTGGGTTGGGTTCGTGTTGGTAAGTCTGATATAGATCATATCAAATCTGAAAAGTTGCAAGATGCATTCATATTCAGCCCCTGTGTGGTAAAGTTTCATTGGAACCACTGCAGTTTGTCTTTGTCATTGTCCATTTTGTTTCCAAAGTAGCTCAAACGAGCTCGGTCGCATTGCATCTTTAGTGTCCGTGTTTGGCAACGTCTAAGTCTTTTCCCAAATAATCAATCAAATCAATCAATCGAATTTTACTTGTCTATCACATTTCAGCAGCAGGGCATTTCAACGTGCTTTACATCATAAGAAACATAAGAACACAGAGTCACGCAACATAGAATCAACAGTCAAAAACATTACTTTAAGTCGCGTGCCATCATTAAATTCGTAATTGATTACGTTTCAAGTGCAACTCTAAACAGGTGGGTTTTTAGTCGAGATTTAAAGGCTGTCAGTGTTTCAGCTGTTTTACAGTTTTCTGGAAGTTTGTTCCAGATTTGTGGTGCATAGAAGCTGAATGCTGCTTCTCCTCGTTTGGTTCTGGTTCTGGGGATGCAGAGCAGAACCAGAAGACCTGAAGGGTCTATGCAGTTGGTACAACACCAGCAGATCTTTAATGTATTGTGGTGCTAAACTATTCAGTGATTTATAAACTAACAACAGTATTTTAAAGTCTATACTTTGAGCTGCAGGGAGCCAGTGGAGGGACTTTAAAACTGGGGTTATGTGCTCTATCCTCCTGGTTTCAGTGAGAACGGGAGCAGCAGCATCTGGATCAGCTGCAGCTGTTTGATTGATTTGTTGGTCAGACCTGTGAAGACGCTGTTGCAGTAATCGATGCGGCTAAAGATAAACGCATGGATGAGTTCCAGACTTAAATCATACTGATTTAAGTCTGGAAAGTTCCTCCACCTTGTTTATTCTCGCCATCTCTCTCCGGTTGAACTGCATCTCGAGACAGATTTGAAAATTGTGCTCCTAAACTTTGTAACGATTTACCTTTTGACGTATGGACGGCTGAGACTGTCAAAACTTTTAAATATTTCCTCAAAAGACCCAGTTTTATTCTTTGGTGTTTGAGTTTCTTTTATGCTCACAGTTATGGAGTATATTTGTATTTTGTTTTAGCCGTACTTTTAAATGCGTTGCTCCACCCACACCACCTCCATTTTTGCCTTCTTGATTTGTTTACTCATTTGCATCATACTAATGCATCTGAATCTTGATTAAATCTCATTGAAGTTTGCGATGAGGACGTGAAAAAGTTACGTTTGAATACGCTTGCAAAGCACCATAGATCCGCGTTCCTGCTTCAATCATAGGGAAGTGTGTAAAGAAATCATGCTTTTTTTTTTTTCTCCTCCCCAATGTTGCCCGGTTACTGATGATGTCATCGTCAGATAATTACATTTCTGTTGTGATGTTGTAGATAAAATGAGATTTATGGAGATTTAATTACGACTGACTGTTTGACCAGCATGGAAAGTTTCGGTCTTCTTTGTTTCTAAACCCGAGCTGCTGTGGTTTTTGTTAACTGGGGCCCTTTAAGAGCCTAAAATGCCCTAATCCAATTAATAAACCAGCTGTCAAATAAATACCATGCGTATATGTGTGATACATTTTATAAAAAGGGGCCCTTAATAAAAAACAAATGTGGTGTGTCTGAATAGTTAGCAGAACCTATTTATTCCTCTGCACATTAGAGCTGCCTGGTTACTGGTGACCTCACCGTGTTGGCTAACTCAAACAGCATAAAACACGCGTCAGCAGGCAGGAAGTCTGGAGAACGTTTTAACTCAACAGTGAGCTGTTCCTGCTGCGTCAGCTGGAGGGAAGGAAAGACGCTTCACTTCACTTTTAAACGGAACTTTCTTTGTAAATTAAGAGGTCTGCCAATTTACAGTCAGAGCCCAGAGTGTCCGGTCGAAGTTGTAGGAGGAAAACTGGAGGAGTCTTTTATTTTTCTTTCTTTGCTTTCGTGACCTCAGATTGTTCTCTTATCAAGCTGTGGGATTATCAGAAGAGTTGGGACTCATGCTGGCCTCAGTCATGCAGAGTTGACTGGAAGTTTTAGAAGACTTCATTGCCTTATACGCTGAACAAGTTTTTGTCTCCGTTCAAATGAACCCAAAGCTTGTTTTGAAATTCTTGAGGTTTTACTCCAAGTCTCACTTCTTCTTTTTTTTCCCCCTCCTGAGGTTTTGGAGCAAGTTGTGGGACGCTGTTGTCTTCTTCTTTAAGAAAGTCTTAAAAGAAGAAGACAGTGACTTTGTGTACATGTGCACATGCTGGTAATAGTAGAAATCAGTCAAACTGCCTGACATGTAACTGTATTTACCTAAGAACTCCGTTTCTCCCTCTGTTTCTCCACCATTCGTGTTGCGATAGTGACCCCTGCTGGCGAATTACTGACACATTGAGGAAACGATGACAAGATGCCGTCCATCTTCAGCCAAAATCAACTAACCCCCAAAATATAACATACAAGGAGCAGAGAAAACACCTTCACAATATATATTTGAATAAGCTATGATGCTGACATGGCCCATGTTCCTCATAATCAGTAAGAACAGATGAGTAATACATCTAAATGATTTTAAGTTATTTTTTTGTTTAGAAGTGGAAGAGGGTGCACTTTCTGTTTCCACGGTGATCTTAAGTAATTATAAATCCATGTACATGAGGAGTAAGTACACATAAGTGTTATTACTTACAGCACCTCTGGCACCATCACGTTTTCTTTTGGAGCGATCCTCCTCTTTCCTCTCTCTTCCTTCTCCAGCTCTTTTTGGCAGAGACGTTCAGACTCAACTAGATTGATGGGCAGCGCCAGCACTCCAGCCTTTTCATGACTTTCCAAAAATTCCTGGAGTGCACCAGACGTTCTCCGGGTCACTCCAGGACCCGCTCTTTGAGGCTTTCCCAAAGCCCACGCATCCCCCTATTATGTTTTCTTGATGGTAGGGTGGTCCTCATCTTGCCAAGATGAAAAACGTCCGCACCAATTCGGAGATCGTAGCGTCTTCTAAATGTTTTCTCTGCGGATTTCTCAGTATGGGTCTCTCCTTACCTCCAGCCTGGCTTACCTCCACGGCCCCGTCGTGGAAATAAAACCCACAGATTGATGCTGTCATCACCCTGTCTGAACTAAGAGATGGTGCTACTCTGTGCCTGGTTTTAGCCACACATGTTACATGAAATATATCACTAGGGTTGATTTTTTTTCTTTTCTTCTCTTTTTCTCATCTCATCTGAGAGTTTTGATTCTTTGCTGTGAGTTATTAGGAGGCCCAATTGGACCCAATTGGCAAACTCAAAGCATTCTGTTTTTTGCAGAGTTTCCACGGATCCTTAAAAAGTCTTTAATTCATTAAGCTAAAATTAAAGATGAATTTAAACTGCCTTAAATTCATGACAGAAAACATAAGTTAGCCTTAAATACAATGTGGGAGGACAATTAAATATCATGTGTTCTATGTAGGGTTTTTTTTCTCGTGGGACTTTTCTATGAGGCGAAAGTGTTGAGTCACTTCGTTCTGTGACTCAAAGCAGCTAAGGGTACCGGTAACAGTCTGCTGATACTTACTTACTACTAGTTAGCAAGCGAACAAACAATTCATTAGCAGCTAGCATTTGGCTCTCTAGCTATCTAGCTAGCAAATGCACAAACAAGCCACTAGCATCTAACATATTTTTGATTTGATTTCTTTATTTAAAACTGACTTTTAAAAGCAAGAAAACAAGCACTCAGTAGGACAGAGAAAAACAAATCCATACATAACCAATAATTTGTTTACCACTTCTTTTCTGTTGGAAAAGGAGTAGGAAGAAGTGAACACTTATTTAATCCAACTCCTTATCTCAATTGGGTCATTACCAATATGGCTCATTAGCAGCTAACATATGACTTTCTAGCCAGCTAGCAAGGAAACCAGTCACTAGCAGCTGGAGTATGGGCCATTTGCAGCTGGCATATGGCTTTCTAGCTAGCTAGCTAGCACACAAACAAGCCATTAGCAGCTAGAATATAAATTTGGTAGCAAGCAAACAAACCATTAGTAGCTAGAATATGGCTCTTTTGAAGCAAGCATATGGCTTTCTTGCTAGCTAGCTAGCACACACACAAACAAGCCATTAGCAGCTAACATATAGCTCTTTAGCAAAAGAGCAATATTCTAGCTAGCTAGCTAATAATTCCAAGAAATTCCAACGTTTTGGTCCCCTGGATTTCTTTTGAACATCTCTGTCATGACATAGGCCCTAAATTTGACTTATCATGATCTCAAAAAGGTCTTAAAGTCTTACATTTGAGCTGGCGAAACCAGCATAAACCCTGCTTTGTCTTTAATACAAAAAATGCTTCCATATGAGCATTCAACAATAGATGGTTTCTGCTAATTTAATTACTAGTGACCAGAAATTGAATTGCTAAGAGTTTCACTCTTGGTATGTAAAAAAAGAAAAAGGTATTCAGACATTCAGATGGATGCTTTCACTCCTTAAGTAGTGAGGAGGGCTTTTTTCCTCTTTAATTAACTGAATTTCCTGTTTGCTTTTATCTTCCTCGTTTTGCATGCATTGCTCTTTTTACTGCTTTCAATCTCGACTGTGTAAATGCATTTGTCGGATTTATTACCAGTTAGCGTGTTGTTATTGCCTCTAATGACTTTATTGCTGGGCATATTGGCTTACGGTCCTCTGAGTGGTTCATATAGCAGCTTGGCTTAGTCACACTGTGAACCTCTTGACAATGTGATAATGACTGATGATTGGAAGCCAGGAGCTGGGAAAATACTGTGATTTAGGGCGGCAAAAAATCAGGAAAACATGCAATTCCGATGCTGTGTTTGGATATTGCGATGACATTTACCGCACATTTTTTTGACTCTTCTCTCACTTTCATATTCGTTACTGTGTCTTCATCCCGCTATGTCCAGCGAGGACTGTTTCTTTTAAATCTTTATCTAAATAGAAAATGATCTGATGCTCAAGAAAACGCATCAAGAGACATCGTCTGCACTGATGCCATTTTCCTTCAATTTCCTCTGACTTTGTAGAAAACCAAATCCCAAGAAAAAAACAATTATAGCAAAATCTACACGTATTTCATGTGACTGAGGTCAAACTGTTGTGTTCAAGGCCAAACAGACTTTGAAAAGAAACTGGAAGAAGAGTTAAAAGGAAATAAACAATATAATAAAAAAATCTAAGAAAGAAGTAGCAACAATTTATCCATTAAAATTCAACATTTCAAAGTAATTACAGTCAATAATCCAGCCATTTATGCAGCCACCGTCATCGAGGCCACATAAAACGCATGCTCCCATGGCTATCTGACCTCAAGAGTTCAAAGTTCGAACTCTAGCTTGAACCTATCCACCTTCATTTGCGTGCATCTGCTAAAGCAGTGTGTGTGTGTGTGTTGGCAGAAAAGCGATCCGAGAGATTGAATCGAAATCTTCCTGAACTTCAGAGAAATATTCTAGAGCCTGTACACAAGCGAAGTTCCCATGATGCAAAGGAAAATATTCCCTCCGGTCCTCTGTGCATGTATGTAAATAATTAATGGGCAAAAAAAAAAGAAAGATCTCTGATCAGACCAAAGCATGAAATCATCTGCAGTGCACAAACGTAAACAAATGTTTTTGAGCAGAGCACAAGCGCTCCCACCGGGAACAGATTGTTAAATGTTTTTGAACATTACGGGAAAGATGTCCTCTGACGTCCCGCCGAGAGGAGAATTGTTCTGGAAACTTGCGAGGGGCTGGTTGTGGCAGAAAGCGTGTGGGAGCGTCAGAAGGGAGCCTCCCAGTGAACAACAAATGTTGGACTCTTAAGTCTTACAAATGGAGGAAATTGTGGGAAAACCATTTTCAGTAGCTGTACAGTAACTTTCTGGAGCAGATCTCCTGAAGCTCTTTCCTGGCATAGTTCCAGTTTTTGTGTGACACCATTATAAGTTGGCCTTTTCTCGCCTTAGGCAGAATCCTACCTGTCTTTATGATAAATCATTGTTAGTAGAGAAATTAATAAAACACTTTCTCTAAATATAAAGCTGTTGTGTTCCTGGTAGTTAGGCGGTTGTTTTAGAAATAAAACGGTTTTGAAAATAAATCTTGCATTTGCTTCCTGTAAACCAGACTATGACTCTTTAGCATTTCTATCTTTTGGAACATAAGTAGCTATGCATAAATCAGACTTTTGACTGATTTAAGATAATCATTTTTTATTTTTTTAAAGTTGGCTCAATTCAAAATTAGTTCTAAAATGTATTATTTATCCCAAAGAGACATTTTAAATGTTGTCATAACTCATATCATTCAAGTATCTTAAGAGTCAGTGGATGGACAAGAAGGATTTTCAGTAGCAGTCAATCTTACAGCAAATCTGAGTAAGCCTCTGACTGAAGACTAACGGGTAACAGCTCAATATCTGAGCAAAATACTAACTTATAACTTTTCCTGGATAAGTTGTTGGCAAACTCTTCTAATCCACACCATTTGCTTTTGCTGCTCATCTAAATTATTCAAAGCTATTGCAGATTTAGATTCCAAATTATCTTCAATTAACGATGAAAGGCGTTTCTGTAAAAAAATAAGACCAGCATCTGTCAAAAGATGATGAAACAATATAACAGGAGAATAAATTTTGGGGGAAATAATTTGTTGCTGAATTTACAAATTATTAGGAAAATTTTATGTTTGAAACACAATAAGTAGGATCCATGTCTAACCAAGTATTTCAGTGGACAAAGCTGTGATCTGTTGCTTATTTATTCAGGTTTTCCTGGGGCTTTAAGGAGCCTTTTTGTGGTGAGCTAACATTAATTATTTACGTTGAGCGCAGAGGTGACATCACAAAATGCATGAGAGAGAGAGACAGATTTGACCATTTAAGTGAAACCTTAAATGGACAAATCTGAACCACTTCCTGTTTGCTTAAAAGCCACTCCCCTTTTAGTATTTCTAATCTCCCTTCCTCAGTAACAACGTCCACACTGAAGAGTGTTGAGATGCAAACTACTTGCTTGCGCTATGTTACAGTCACCAGTCTTTATTTAATTGTTTACTGTTTTTGGATGCGTTATGTAAAAAGATACTGGATAACAGACAGATCAAATTTTTTATTTTATTTTTATAAGAGATTAAATTTAACAAAAAAATGCAGAAATGCATATATATTTATAAAAACTTAAACTTAGTGAAACTTCAAAAAATGAGACTTGAACAAAATTCAAAATGGGATGAAGTACTTAAGATCCACCAATTAACTGGCCAGATATTAGAATCTGCCAGTTTCCCCGAGATTGGCTGAAAGTATTCACTTTTCACATTTTTTTTCTAAATCCTGATTATTACATCAAAACTAAGAACTCCCACTTTTCTTGTGTATAAATTCACCAATAAAAGTAACGTTGTTTAGTGCTTCTCTTTTGAGTTTTATAAAATTCAGTTCAAAAAGTCCAGGAGATGTACTTTTTTGTATTAAGGAGAACATCCTGTAATTTATTATGTTGCGTTCAAAACGTCTACTGGTGTCAAAACATGCGCAACATTTTTTTTTTCCCTTTAAAATCGATCAAAATCTGAATCGGTAGCTCAGACTTGCAATAAAAGTGGAAATCTGTGTGATTGGTGCATTTTTACAAAACTATTGCAGTCTAACCAGTTCAGAATTGAAAGATAATCTTCAGGGTGATGCAGTATTGTCAGGACTATATGTGTTGCTTCTGGTAGCACTGTAGCTACTTTCTCATTTCAGTTTGAACACTGAAAGCCCTGAGACCCTTGAGTTGTAAAGCATTTCATCCAAGATTGTTCAGATCCTTTTTTACTGTATTCAACACTTAAACCATGAAAAACAATGAGGCCTTTGGAAAACGCTCAGATTCCCAGAACTGAGTGAATCCGAGGTAAAGTCACCTTGACATAAAGCAGCTCTCTGTACAACATAAATTCGTCTGTTTATGCGGTCTTTCACCTTTTCAAATTCTGCAATCTCATTTATTTCCACACTCACCTACCTCTCAGCCTCCCCTAATGTACAGTAAGCTCATTACTCAAGACCTGTAAAAAGTAGTTCAGCAAATCACCATCCTCTTCCCAGACAGCTTAGCCAATCACGAGTCAGTTCCAGAGTCTTCTGGCCACAGAGGGAGGGACCTGCGGTAGGGCTTGTTCCTCGAGGATAAGGAAGATACTTCCAGTTTGACTCGACAGCGGCTCCTGAGCGAGGGTGGGGGGAGCGTAACGAGAGATGGGCTGGGAGTTCTGGAGAAAGCAGCTGGATGAGGAGGAGCTGGTGGTGGATGGTGAGTTAGTCATTTCTGTTGCGCCCCGGCGATGTGGCTTAAAAGGCGACATGTTTTTCCTGTTGGACCGCTTACAGATCTCGTGCCATTAAGAACAAGTTGTTGGTATTTGTCCATCACGTTCTATGCAGCTGCTAGATGTGCCTAATCGTCTGCTTCCTGTGTTTTAATCATGTTTATCTTGTTCATGTGGTTCACTCTGTTGTGCACAAGATGCTGACTTTTAACTTTTCCACAGCAGCGTTTAATCATTAAGTACATTTACTACCCGTCATATGATTTGGGTCCAGTAACTGCTTGAAGTTGCACAATAGAGAAAGGGGTCAGATAAAATCTGACTTTGGTGAAGCTTTTTTTATTTATTTTTTTTTTATATCTTTAATCCGAGTGAAGTGTTTCTGTGTACCTTTTTTAGACTTCGGACTGTGATTTCTCAAGGCTCTGCTGACTGTGTTGTGACTGTCATGTATGAGGTTAGAGCTGAGAGATTATCCATCCTGTTCCAAAGTGGAAACAACACACCTTTATTATTTTAGCCCCCAAAAATATTCCCACGAATCTTTTTCAGACACGGAGGAAACTTGTTCACTGTTGTCTCTTTTTGTGTATCCTTCCTCAGGAGATAAACAGTATCCTAAATGTTTGAGTATGTTGCAATAAATGTTTTCAACACAGCCTCAGGCCTGCTGACGGGTACAAAGCAATCGCATGCAAATATCGGGAACATTGTCACCTTCACAGAACCTAGTTTGTGCTGTCTGAGTTTTCCACTACCTTGGAAAAGCCTAGAAATGCATGGGTTGGTTTTGCACCCGGTTCCAATCTCCGTGTTTTGTAAAGCTTTTGACCAGCCAATGCTAATTATAATCGACACAGACTTCTTACTTAGAACTATTTGAAGAACTGTTTTAGGGATGCACAGTATATCGGCATCAACATCACTACCAGCGATATTTATCTTTTATATGGCCATCTTGCTGAAATAATGGCCTAAGTAATTTCCTTTGGCCAAGAGGTGAATTAGACAGAACAAAAATATATTGGCAAAAAAAGACTTAGGCCATTATTTTTAGGAAAGTGATGATATCAGTACTGATCCAATGAATGAAATTTGGCCGATAGTAACAACCGATATTTATTTCCGTCTTGTTGATATTTGTTTCTGGAGGGTCATGCAATATGTGTTTGGTGACAGTGATAGTCATACAGTGCAGGATTGTCGGGAGTTTAACTGAACTCAATGTGTCGCAAGGGAAGGAAAATGTCTATGATATAAAATATTACATAAATGTCGGTTATCAGTTCTAACATCAAGTTTATATTTTGGATATCGGCCCAAATTTTCATATTGGTGCATCCCTTAAATGTTTATTTCTAGCCTTCTTGCTCTGAACAGTCATTAATTGATTTTATTAGCAGCAGGGGCGATGTCACACTGTGTGGTTAAGATAGCAGTCACAGTCACACGGAGGGTTTATTATTTAAATCAAGGGTAAAATGATTAGAATAGACATTAGCACAGTTAGCATTACTGACCGTAGACGCAGTCTCTGAGTGTATTCGTTTGAGATTTCCAAAAGACTACAGAGATGTCCAAATCCCTCTCAAAAGGATAAAATGATGCTCAGTTCAGCCTTCCTGTTATCTTCTCCAGGCTTAATTCGCTGAGAGCAAACATCTCGATTGCAGGTACAAGCTGATGGCCTGTGAAAGACGGCTAATTCTGGGTAATGACCGAAACTGGAAACCTTTTCTTTTTCAACAGCTTCTTCTATCCTTCGCAACTTTTGTGGCTTCATTTTCTATCACACCGCTGTTACTCAACCCGGCTAATTTGAGTCTTACAGTAACAACATCTACAACCAAAGTTTTTGTAGCTAGCAAGACCTGTCGGCACTCTGGTATGACGTATCTACCAACTGACAAAAAAAAAGAAATCAGCATTAGGCGCCACGGCTAAAAATGAGCTGTTTTTTGTTACATTAGCGTCTCGTCTTCCACAGTTATGTCATCAGATCAGCTCATATTAGTGCTTTTGGCATTGTCAGCCAGCTTTCTGATTTCACCCCAGTTTTTGCAGTTTTTTGTAAGTTTTAAACATTAAAAGTCAGTTCTTAAAGAAAGAATTTAAACAGTTTTGTCTCAGCAAATTGCCCCGAATGTTGTCGGTGTTCGTGTCAGCGCGGCCTCGGGGGAACATACTTCTGCCATTACTCGCTCTCATTAGTCCACTCTACAAACCAGTTTAACCTGTCATTCCAGGTGACGGCTGAAGAGCTACTTCTGCTTTTAATGCGTAGCAAAGTTTTTTCTACAGAGCTGAATTTTTGTGTCAAGCCGACGACTGTGTAGGTAGGAGCTCTTTCAGCGGCAAAGTGTGAAGGAATTCCGGATTCCAGCTGCGTTTCTGGACGGTCGGGGAATGTATTTACATTCTGAAATATGCTACAGTTCATACTCTGTCACCTTGAAATCACCAAAATCAAATATTATTAAAGTGATTGCTTCGCCTTTATATTGTGGATTTCAGCCAAGTTTGAGCCTGTTATTTAAAGTAACTCTTAAAGTGTATTCACAGTGACAGCTGAACCCTGCCTCCTCCAACTTTAACTTGTTCTCAATTCCAGTAGCACAGAAATAAAAACACAATTATATTTTATCTGAGATTGTTGTTTTACCCCCATAGTGATCCATCTGTATGAGCTTCGAACTAAAAGGGCCTGACTTCCTGTGTTACTTCCTGTTTCCATTGGGATCTGCTTCTTGATTGCTTCTGTGTGGTGAAGCAATCAAACATTAAGATTTTCTATGAAAAAGCTTTTCTAGCTCACTTGAATATAGGGCTGAAACGATTCCTCGATTGATTCGAGTACCTCGATTATTAAAATCCCTCGAGGAAAATTTACCTGCCTCGAAGCTTCGTTAATTTATGTTTTATTATTTAGCGCACCGTGTTCCAGCAGGAACATTACTTGCGTTGCACAGCGCTCTCACTTCCGCCTCTGAGTTGTTGACGAAAGCTAAGTTTTAGCGGCATAACGTCCCATCTTTAAGTTCGGCCAGGGGGGATTTTATTGATTTATGATAATG
>CAEGAE010043789.1:0-17621 GCA_903067095.1 Girardinus metallicus
GTTTTTCTTTAAGAAAATAACCTGTTGAATATATCAATACAATGGTATTTATATTTTTCTTTCTATTTTTCTTTTTCTTTTCTTTTTTTTTGTTTTGTTTTTTGCTACTCTGTGCATACATGATTCAACTGAAATGTTAAAGCTATGCACTTGAGAAGCAAGCCCTGCAACATAAACGGTTACTCGGTCCATTCTTGGGAGGGATTCCACAAATTTTAGAAGTACCATAAATGCTTAAAATCTACACACGCGCACACACACACGTACACGCATTCACTCACCTACACACGTACAGTCCAAACGGAACAAATAAATCTTTCATTCCTTCTGTAGCAAAACAAAATTCCATTTACAGAAACATTTTATAACTTTTTTTTTTGTTGTTTTGACCTTCTATAGGAAATGAGAGAAAAAAATCTTGCAGCATTTGAATGGCAGAATTTTCTGTTGTTCCCTTCTCCTTGTAAACAATACGCTTTTTCTTTAGCAGTAGTAACTTTATTTTCCGATCTGTTTTTTTTTTTTTCTTCTTTTTTTCTCTGCGACATTCTGTACAAAACAAATGTGCTGTAATTGTGCGTTAGGCCTGGAGTTGGCAAAAAATAAAACAAATAAAAAATATTAAAAATTAATTAAATTCCTTTTTTCCTTTTCTCTTTCTCCATCAAATAACTGTAGAGCTCTGCACCCCTTCCCCACCGCCCCTCCCTTTCACCTTTTGTATTTAATTTTAAAGTCAGTCAGTGTACAACCGAAAGCTGGATGCAAGATAGAAACTATATTAAAATGTACTGTTATTTAAGATGTAATAAAAAGCAGTTTGAGATGACCTACTGTGTTGAGTGTGATTCACTTAGAGCGATTCCCACTGAAGCTAGAATGTTGCAGACTGTTTGGTTTCCTTGTAATTATGTTTAAGTCAAATAAAACTATTTCTTATCCACTGTTGAATCAGCCTGGCTCATCTGTGCAGTTTTTCTTGTCTGAATGTTTTCTGAACATCGCCTCACATCAGTACTCCTTCAACTTCATATTGTTATTATGAGATTATTTCTTGGTTTCCAGGTATTTGACGTTGTAAAGACCATCAATTATTCACTCAAAGAAAACTGCTGGGTCAGAGATGCTCCAATAAGCGTATTTTTAATGTTTGCGCAAAATCATTTGGAGAGAAATTTGCTTTTTTTTTTTTTTTGCTGCCCCCTACTGGACAAATTCATTATTTTATCTTATTGTATGTAGCACTACAATATTTTAAATTTCATAATTTTTACCTTTATTTCATTTCGATGTCCTTGCTCTTGGTATTATCTTGATATATATGATCAAACTTTTATAAAAAAGTAACTGAATAGTGATTGTCATTAATTCCAAAGGGAAATTAAATGTAATTCTTAATATCCAAGGTTCTTCTTAGAGTTGGTGACGCTGATAGCTGTGGGCAAACAAGACTCTGATAGCAGTCTGTGATGCAGCGGTCCTGAAGAACCCTCTGACTTCTGCATATCAATCAAAATTTGTTTGTATATGGTTAGAAAATGTGCTGAAATTGTATAATTTTTCCAAGAACACACAGACTCATCTAAATGGGGAAACATTTTATGGAATTATGAAAATGTTTTTAGACTAGGGCAAGGGTTCTGAAATCCAGTCCTCAGGTTCAGGTGTTGTACAGGTTTTAGATGCGACCCTGATTTAATACGCCTGAATCAAATGTCTGAGTGGCTTCTTCAGTTAGCAGCACAGATTTCTAGAGTCATGATAATGACCTAATTATTTACACTCCGGTGTGTTGAAGCGGAAACTAATCTAAAAGTTGCAGGAAAACGAGAAACGGAGCTGAAAACATTCTGTTCCACGCGCTACCAGTCGGTGGCGGCAATGCGCTAATGTTGTTTGCCAACTGTCAAAAAAAAAAAACAGCGAAGAAGAGGAATTTGCGTTCTTCAACTCTCTCGACCCCCTTTGACTCTTTATGACAGTCTTTCTATTTAAGAAGATCAACTGACAGTTTGTTTTTATTGTATTTGCCGAATTATGACATTTCTGCAGTTGATTGTAATTGCTTCTGCAAACTTCATCATATAATCTTTCAGCTTACAGCATTCACACTGAATATTCCCAGGAAATGCTTTTTTTTTGCCTAGTCTTTAAAGAACATTCTCTAAATTTGAGTGAATATAAAGAGTAGATTTCATCAGTAGCACACAATACAGAATGCATAAATGAAGACACTTATGTTGCAGGTACACCTGTACCTGCCCTGCCTCCCACCCAGTGACTGCTTTGGACAGGAACCAGCCCTGCTGCATGAATTAGCTGGTATAGAAAGGAAGTGGATGAACGGATCTCATGAGTGATTGGCACATGATATTTTGGATGATCTACAGAGTATTTATTTTTCCCACATGTTACAGTCTTGATCCTAATTCTTCTCTACCGATTCTCCCAACTTGGGTCAGGTTGGATGGGTCGGCATCAGTAGCCAGTCACTCTTAGGTCGTCCAGGGATGCTTAGTTGAGTTTTAGTGCAGGTTCCGGCTGAGTCACTCAAGAACGATAAGAGACTGATAGTGAAGCCACTCCTTTGTTATCTTGGCTGACGTATTATCCTCAAAGGTCAAACAGCTGTTGATAATTGTACAAAGGTAATGTACAACATCAACAACCTGTCCACTGATTAAAAATAGTGTGTGTACGTCACAGAGGGAACATCAAGTTGTTCCAAATGTCTTCCATTTCCAAAGAGTCCACAGTTTTTTTCAGGGTGTTCAATGCTGCCAAAAGTTTATCCTTTCCCAGATTTGCACTTTGTCACAATCTAGTCTCTAAAGATATACAAACTATTCCTCTTTGCTGCATTATTTGTGTTGTGTTGTGTTGTGTGTGTGGATTACGTGAATTTACTAAGGTGAACTTACCTCCTCAGTCAGGAGGCACCTAACTCACTTGAGAGTCATGGCAAAGACTGAATATTTAAATATATTACTTTGATTCCTTTTAAATAAATTAGAATAAAATTCCACAGTTATGGAATATTGTGTGTGGAATTTTAGGGCTAAGAATTGGATTAAGGCCGAGGCTGAACCCAAGCGTGGCCAGACAAATTTAACCTAACTTTCTCTTCTTGTCAAATAAAATTGTTTTACCTTTGTTGTTTATTTTATGCATCTATATATTTTTATTTTTTGTGAAGACCTGTTTGGCATCATGTGTTTATTCAACTTTATTAATTTAACCAGAAGTGGTTAGAGTAGCAAAAAAAGAAATGCACTCAAATAAGGGTAGTGCTGTTTCAATCTATTTTTACTGCGGTAAAAACAAAATTGATTTAATATGTAAAAAATGACTTAATTTTGCATATTAAATCATTTTAAAACACAAAGTTGTGTGCATATTCAGGAATAAAAAAAACAAATGAATAAAAAGATTAATACAAATAAATACTGGGTTAGAAGATAACAAATTCAAGCTGAAGAGGCACTTTTCCAATTTTTTTTTTTTTAAATAAAGCCTGTGAAATTAATACTTACATAGGTAATGTTAGCATAGCATAAAGTACTTCCAGTGTTTATGTTCACTTGACTTCCAAGAACAAAGTTTGTGTATGAGGTG
Source organism: Girardinus metallicus (assembly GCA_903067095.1). NCBI lineage: Eukaryota > Metazoa > Chordata > Actinopteri > Cyprinodontiformes > Poeciliidae > Girardinus > Girardinus metallicus. The sequence goes on from CAEGAE010043789.1 coordinate 3,616, forward strand.
TCACTTTAACTTAAACTGTAAGTGTGATTGTCTGCATGTTTGCTAAAACCTATTTGATCTTCATTAAATGAAGTTACTCAGTAGGGGGAGTAGCCAGAGATTTTATTTGGGTAAAAAGCAAAACTTCATAATAACTCAAGAAAAAGAAAAAGCATGGTGCAGTAAAACTACTAAAAGTACATTTTCCCCAAACTTTCTAATGTAATTAGTTAGTATCCACCTCTAAGTCGAACACATGCTGAAAAAGATCATTTGTCCTCTCTTTAAACTGCCCCCCACCCCCACCTGTGATTATAATTACCTTTCTTGTGCCTTTTTTATTTATTTATTTTTACTATTTTATTAATAGTGAGGACACATTGCATGAATATTACTTTTTAAAAGTAGTATTATTTCTTCTTTTCGCGCAAATATCGTTTTACTCCTTTATCTGGACAAGGTGAGGAACTTGCTATTTGACGTCACCAGTTTGAGAGCGACTGATTGGCCAGTCGGGATCAGGAAGCGGTGAGCTGACTGTTGACAGCTCTCCAGTGAACGAAGATGGTGAAACGCTGTAATCTTAGCCTGTAATCCTCCGGCAGTTTTCTGAGCTTCAGCCGAGTTATCCTGCTGTAAGGTTTTCTGCTAAAAAGGTAAAGTTGGAAGTCAGAAACAGCGTGACGCTGTATTTTCTACGACTAACCGGGAGCTTATCTCGCTAACTCACTATTTTAGCTGCTTCAGCTGGAACATTCTGCCCTCTGGTTCCTTCACACTCTCTTAGCCTTTGCCGAATATCCCTTTGCTCCAAACGCTGCGTTTTTAGACTTTCCATAAATCGTACTTTGCTTAAAAAAAAAAAACTTGCCGGGCTGCCAATAATAATTATAACAAGCTTTTAGCTCATGCTAAAGCTTACATAATTGTGAAAAATTGGCCTTCTAATTTACAGCATCATGGAGAAACACAGAACAATTTCGCAGGCTGAACTTTTCACCTGAAGCTGCTCTGTGTCCTCTGGAGGCTTTTGTGAAAAAAAAACAACAAAAAAACAAACGCAAAATATACTTTTAAAACGGCAGAAGTTTTAACAGTTGCACTGTACAAAGAAGTGTTATTGCATTAATTATGTTTCCTCAGTTAAAGTTGTGCAAGTTTTGTCTTTCCACACTGAGGAGTTCTGAAACAAAGCTGCAGTCCCAAAACTGCTGGTTCCTCCCCTGCATACCACAGGACATCGTTGTTTTGTAACTATTCATGCACAATGGCTCATCAGTGTTGACTTGTCAGTTCACTTAAAGCCTGGCAATCAGAGATGGACGGTGGGTCAGAGGTGCGACTGGAGGCATCCACCTTCTGCTGCTCCACCTGTGAGGGAGCACCAATCACAGGCCGCCGCTCCGCTCAACGCATGAAGGCCCGCAGCCTGAGCACCTCCTCAGCCACTTACTCAGAGCACAGGTCAGTAGGAACCAGGTACCCACTGCATATCCCAACACAATGGGCCCCTTCTTGCACACTTTGTCTTTCTTGTTACAAGCTCTTTTCAATGTAAATTACACATCAAGATTCCAGGGTTGCGTTTCTGCTAAATGTCACTGAATGTACGTCGCAGAAAAATAAGTAAAGCTACCAACGTGTTAAGGCAGCAGACCTATACAGGTCTAGTACAAGTTGCTTCACCATTTAGTCCCACTGTAGTGGGATCTATTTAAAGTAACGCAGGCAGAAAACAGGATGTACTTGTTCCACAAGTTCATGAAAACCCGTCTGATGAAAAAACTGCAAACTGATTTGCTTCAGCTTCTACAGCATCATCCGTCATAACTCCTGCAACTGTCTAGATACGTTACGATTTGCTCGTCTGCCATTATGTCTGCTAATGTCAGCTGATCAGATCGGTTCTCGTCTCTTGTGATGTCATTGCCTTTACAGGGGCGGACCGGTATTATGTGAAATCCACTTTTTTTGAGTTTTACGTCATATCGTAATGTTATTCCCTCATCAGAAACATACTTGGAGTGTTGTTTTGATTTCTTTTTTTAACACATCTTTGAGAAATCCTTGATTGTCTAATGGCATCCATTCAAGGGGTGTCTTAAATCTCCTCCTGTTTCCACAAAGCTCCTCCTCGAAACTGCAGTTCCCAGCCGAGCAGGAGCTTCTTAAAGAGACAAAGACCAACGTCGGTGTCAAATTTCTTTTGCGTCATGTTTCATATTTAAATCAATGCTTTTAAATAGCACTATCTGCCTGGAAATTATACTTTTAATTTTCATTAAATGCAGTCAAACCTGAATGTACCCTCCCCATCTGCTCCCCCTGTTTCCTCTTCATCACCCAGACGTGTTTTTTTTTTGTCAGTTTATGAATGTTTTCAGGATTTCGAGGTTTGGTCACAGTTATTTTTCTCGATAGAATTCCTGCCATTATGTTTTTTTTTCTTTTTTTTTTTTTTTTCAACCAAAGTTGTGTATGATTTACACAGTATATACAAAAATAAAAACGTGAACCAACCACGCTAAACAACCAAAACTGGTTAGCTGGCCGAAATCAACAAAAGGAGGCGAGACAAGTCGCAACAAAAATGGTCTGTAGAGTCTGGTATCCTCCCTGTAACCATAGTAACAGGCAGCAAAAGTGAATAAATAAAACAGCAGAATACAAAAAAAAAAAAACAACAACAACCCAGAAAGGCTTCAAAAGTCCCCATGGAGAAGCAGGAAGAGCAGGCCTGCAGTGAAGACTGAGCCAGGCTTCCTGTTCCCCTCCCTATCTACCCCTGTAATCAGATTTGACCAGGTTCATGTGAGGAAGTCGGGGGGATAAAAACAAGAGGACATGACACAAAATCACCAGTAGAGGGAGAGCTCGTAACACAGCCAGGTCTCCTGTCAGTCCATTTGATTTCTGAGGTCCTCTGTGTTGCCATGCTGCAGCAACCATCCCCTGGTTGGTGATGCTTCAGAGCAACTTCTGTTTTTAGCGGCTTGCATTAGAAATGTTTCCTCAACAACCCTGTCACATTATCTGTTGCACAAACTCTCGACACTTGAGAAATCAGCCGGTGTGTGGACAGATCCTGCAGCCTTCTTTGAAACAGCCCGATGAAGGGAAAGCCTTAAGAGGCTGGAGGTGTTTGTTCCTTGTTTATTTGGTCAGTAGTTGGTATCCGACTCCGAGATGAGAAGCTCCGTAAAAAAAGAGTGAACATCTCCCAAGATGTTGAAACGAACTCCCACAAAGGCAACATTACTGTCTTCTTTTTTCTACCCACACAAGTTTGTTGTGAAACACGTCTTTTTTTACTGCTTTTGAGTGTCAGAAATCCCCTTTTCCTTTATTTATATGCTGAATGTGATGCAATCATTTACATTTAGCCCCGTTTTTTTTCCTCAAGTGGTTGCAGGAGTTACAAAAATCAACTTGCATCAGAGCCGCCTTTCTTTTAAAAGTGTTTATTTAAAAAAAAAAAAAAAAGAATCCTTGTGTTCGTCATCCTGCGGGATCCTTATTTCTGGATGAGTGATGCGTGCATTTTTATAATAAAAAGTGCACGCATTTAAAGCTTCACTTTTCAGATATATCTAATGACTTTTTATCAAAAAACTGATAAATCTAGTTACTTTTTTTCCTGTTTTGTTTGAGACTTTAATGCTCTTTAAATTTAAATTCAAATTTTGCTACAACAACTCATTTAAAGTTACATTTTTCAATGTTGGATTAATTTATTTCAGTGATCTCAAATACAAATCAAATACAAATAAAGGTAGCTTGAAACAGCTGAGTTTAAGCTCAGTGAATCAGAGTAGGAGAGTTTGTTGACTCAGTAAAGTGATGTGAAGTGACACAACGTGTTGTAAGATTTATTTCTCCCTTTTAAGAAACCACAACTTTTTTGGTTGTTGTTTGGAAAAAGTGTGTTTGTGATCATTAAATATTGACTTCTGCTTTCTGGGCTGCAGCTACTGGAGGTAAATGTGTTTGTTTTTAAGCACTACATGACTCCATACTCCACGTGCGACTCGGCAAAGGCGCCAAATTAACTGTTGCTCACCACAGATTTGACCTAGGGGTTCATTTCTACAGACTAAGAGCAGGAATCTCCACTTGTCACTTGATGATGGACAAAAATAGTCACGCTTGTAAATATGTGCAGCTCAAAGAATTTCAAGAAATGGCAAAACGAAATAATTGATTTGAAATGTGTGAACCAGAAGACTTTGGGACACTGATCATGTAGAAAAATGTGAGATGTCTTTATTCCAGAGGTCAGGTTGTTCTGTTCGTATCAAATTACTCTTTCAGAAAACAAAATCAACTTTATAGACCTGGATGTTTGTTCCTCTCTCTTCCAGGAGGACTCAGTGGCTTCATGGACCGAGTCCCGTCACCACATTTGGCCCGAAGGCATGCATGCTCCAGAACCCGCATGCTGTGATGTAAGTTGGACGAAAAACATTTTTTTATCTCTTCCTTAGTAACTAGCCTAATATGTGATACAAGCAGCTTCTGGTTGCATGAAGCCTCCGCCTGTCTAACATGAATAATTTGGTGGGGTGCAAACGACACTTTTGAACACCTAAGAAGATACGGCTCTTATTCTGAAGGCGGATTTTTCCTGGGCTCCTTCCTGAAAGACAAGGCTGTGAAGTAATATAGTAGTAGAGTTACCATTAGCATGTAGCTGCAGACTCTTAGCACAACCCTAAAGTCCCACTGGCTGCAGCGCTTTTTGGTTGGTGCGTGCACAGACCTCTCCTTTGTGCATGCGCACGTAGTAATAATTAGATGGTTCATAAGGATTACAGTGGGGTTAGTCGCTAGGGAACAAAAACAAAAAAGAAAATAATTGTCGAAAACACTCCATTTATGTTTTTCTTTAAATGTACATATTTAGCTTTCTAATGAGGTTAAGGTAGTGCATTTGCATTCAAAATAAATTACAACAGTTCACGTAAGTTTCTTGTGGAACGACATGTTTTGAAGTGATTCATTAGGTGATTTAAGAACAACGTAGCACATGAGTTGAGTTTGCAATGATAACAAGACATTAGCAGTTAGGTTACATTCATTGGAAGATTGTAAATGTCTCTGAAAACACTGAAGTGGTTACAGATTAGAAAATCATCTTTAATAATGCAAAGAAAATGTGAACTTTTCTCGTTTTTATGCATGCGCTCTTATCTGTTGAAATATTTCAGCACATGCCACATGCCCAGTGCTCCTTCCGTGTTAATCGCAAAGTAATGCATTCTTCTTTTGCACTTATGTTTTCCCCTTAAAAACCTGAAATTATAACACAACAATATCGTGAAGATAGGATAGAAGGTTAATAGCATTAACATTCATGGCAACAAGCCGCAATCAAACTAACATGCCTGTCTTTGGGATGTGGGAGGAGCTGCAGTACCTGCACACAACTCACACAGGTGAACCTGCACACCGCACACACACAGTTTTTATATTAAAACTGCTTTATGCTTCAATCTGGAAAAAAGCAGGTAGTTTCTCACCCATTGGAAGGATTCATGTATTTAAGTTTTTAATTGTCAGAGCAGTTATTTTTATCTTGCAGAAACATTTAGAACACTATGTGCAAATCAACCACAAGGCAGATATTTTCACGCAACATCCAATAAAGAAACATTTATATTCCTTAGTCTGCAAAAACACATTTCACACTTTATTATTTGTTTCCAAAAGGGGGGAAATCTAAGTCTTTACTGAGCATCTAGTGTAAATCAAATGTTTTCGTCCTGGACTATTTCTGCTCAAATTTGTTTTCTAGAAGCTGCTAACCTCACAACTCTTTCACTCAAGTGTCTCCATATCCTCTTGTGTAACTTGTGAAGTAAGTGTGAACCAAAAAAGTGAAAAACCTTAAATGGTTATTTGCAAATTTAGTCCTTCATGCAAAGAATCAGGCATCAAATGAAAACCTGAACTACAAAAAAAAAGAATAAATAAATACTTATTTGGTAGTTAGACAAAGAATCATTTGTTCTTTAAATGCACAATCACAGCCTTGTTGCTCTGTGGGCTTAGCATGATTTTGCTGGAGCTAATGTGGTTTATGTTGAAGGCTCCTTGCTATTAAACTTCCCTGGAGTCCCACCCAGCAATCTCTCCTGTTGTCAGATCAACCCAGAGATCAGGCGACTGACTGAAATGTAAGTGATGTAAGTTCAACAATGGCGTAGAGTTAACTTGCACGATGCACGACATGTACTGAAGTGAAAAAAAATAAATACATTACTACTTTGTTATGATTGGAAAAGCCACAAAAGTTAACTGTTTGTCTTTCAGAGATGATGAATCCCAATGTGATTCAAAGTGTGTGTGCAGCTTTTGATCTGCTGATAACAGGAGTTCTGCCTCTGCATTAGTATTTTAATGTTCGGTTTCTCCTTAGAAGGTCTCATTACTCGTTGGTCATCTGATGTTGTGGTGAGTCTGAACACACAGAGCCGAGACCAAAAGTGTGTCGCTCTCGCACAACCGAAGTGAACTCCTCGTGGAAGCTAATGGAAAAAAGAATCTCAGCTATGCGATGCGTTGAGGTTGTTGTTTTTGGCTCTGCTAGCAGTTTCTCTTAACAATCTGCAAAAACAGATCAAAGGGTTTGATAGTGCAGCTGCGGGAGTGACCAAACATAATGAACCGATGTTTGGTGATTTCCAGGGTGTATTTTGGCAGCTGAAATGTGATTGTTTTTGCTTTTGGAGTAACATGACTAGAGGTGCATGGATCAGACGTTTGTGGCCAATTTCTGATCTTTGTTTTTTTGTGAAAAACAGAGATCATTGCTGGCATTGCTGATTTTGGTCGATTCCGATTTCTCTTTAAGAACTGTAAAAATCTAAAATTAGAATTCAAAATATTGTTTTCTGACCCTCCTCCTATGAGATAAACCTTTTAAAACTGCATGCTAAAACAACTACAAAATGATAAGAGTTGATATTTATGTCTTTTGCATTTTTTTATCTACAGTAAGCCAGCTGGCTCTCTCCAGGCTATAAGTAAAAATACTTGCAGCCTGTAGTTTCTGAAAGCTTATCTGAATCCAACACCTGCCATGACAGAGTTGATCAGAGAGTAAAACAGAGCAACTTTAACATAAAATGTTCCGCTTTCTTGGCATCATTTAAGTCTTGCTCTCTCTTGCTCTCTCGCAGCCGGAATTTACTGCAGACATGTCCTGAGACATCCAGAAATGATGGTTTCTTATTCAGTCCTGCAGGTGTTTTATCTGACTTTGTATCTTGACACCTTAATGATACTGAAAATGGCTAACTTTGAGTCTGTATGACAATTTGCACACTGACGAGAGTTACTAACCACTTTATGATGCAAGCCACCTGACGAGGAAGTTACGTAACCATAACCAAGAGATAAATCCTTATGACTTTACCTGTTGATGCCCAGATATGATCATTTTAGTTATCAGATTTTTTTTTAAGATGATGTGGCAATGCTGGAATTTATCTCTGTATTAACGCAAGCATAGAGAGAAAAAAAAAAATCTGTTGATTGTCAAAGTCCAGGTTGACTTCACTGAAGACTTTGTTTTTAGCCATCTTGCTGCCGCAGAAGATCAATTATTGTGTATTTTTTTAACCAATCACTGGTCAGCTTTAGTCTGGTTAAAAACCAGCTCCTTAGAGTCTTGACCATTGGCTGTTGAGAAGTGATTTCTTCCTGCAGGCGTGAACTTTATTGAACTTATATATTTTACCAAATATTTACATATGATGTATGTAATGCGTCAGTTCAATGCTAGTAAGCTTACTGGAAATTGCCTGCGTTGTTGGTGGGAATGCAAACGACACTTTTGAACACCTAAGAAGATACGGCTCTTATACGGCTCAACCATACTCCACTGCTAAGAGAGAAGTGCCTCAACGAGGCGGCTATTAATGTCAATTCAATATTTTGAAGTGTGACCAACTGGATCGCTACGTTCACTTCCTCCATTGCCAAAACTACAGGCAGACTACAATTCTAAAGCAACGCAGAAAATCGATATCATCGTCCACAACTTCTCCTTCTCTTCACTGATTGCCCCTGTTTACGTTCTACCAGAGGAATCTATGTAAATGGGAGAAATCACAGAAGGAGAAGTGAGGAGAGATTAGAATCTATTAGAATTGCATAGGAAGGCAGTAACCAGGCTAGGCCAGCTTTAACAAAGCTAAAAATACAGCAATCAGGTCATTTGTAGGTACATTCCTACTTAAAAAAACATTGTTTTCGTGCCATGCCGTCATTTGCACACACAGTGACGTGGACCAAGCCCTGTAAACATCTCCTGTTTTTATTATGTAATGCAAACATCAATGCAATTTTGAAATACTTTGTTGCTTTTGTGCCACCTTGTCTCATTATCGTCCCAAACTGAGCCACGCAGATCGTTAATTGTCTTTAGCATATTGTTTTAAGTCCTCTTATTGTTATGAAAGACTCCCAGCCTTTGTTTTTCTTTTGTTTAGTCAAAGTCTGGACTAAATGATGACCTACTGACACCCTCCATCACGTAAGCCTCTGTTTGCTGTTTGTTTCCCGCTCGCTGTGTCTGTAGGATTAGCATGCTTAAAGCTGCTCGACGGGTTAAAAGTAGCAAAACCAGGCTATCTTTGTCTGAAACAATGGCTGGGTGGAAACAGTTTTGGGAAAGACCAGTCGGGGGAATTGTCATAGGAAAAGACGATTAGGCATGGAAGACAAAGGTAAAGTGTTTATGCTGAAGACTTCGTCATGTCGGGTGAGGCTGAGGTGGATTTTTTATTTTCTTTTAATGTTAATTTGGGTCGACATTTCTCTGATTCTTGTACAAATCACACCAAAATCCACTCTTTTTTTTTTAAACCATGCTTATTATCTCTTTTATCTCTAACTTGAACCATCTTTTACTTGAGGAATTTAAACCGAGTACAGTTCATTTATTGTACTGATCACCTCCACACCTTTCCACCTGATTTTCTTTTGTCATTTTTTAGAATTTACAGGGAACAAATTTAAGAGATTCTGACATTTCTAACATACTTTCGCATTGTAGTTTGCCAAAAAATCTAGGCATAGATGTCGTCTTTAACTTGCTACAAATACTTTTGTCCGATGAGATGTTCTGTTCTGAAGAAACGTTGGAGCAGAAGATCTGGTGTGAGAGAGGTCACTTCTGCTTCATGACATCTATTTACACAGCATTAAATCACAACAAAAGGCTGTAATTGAATCCAGTATTTAGCTGATAAAAGTCTTTGTCCAAGTTTTTGTCATTAGCAAGGACGATTCATGCGGGAAAGTTAGATCTCTGACAAAAGGAGAAAGGTTTTTGTTTCGAAAAATGGCGACATAAAACTGATGAAGAGAATCCAATCAAATACCTCCATTGTTGTTTCAGATTATGAAAGTAATGTAACCTGAATTAATCTCCATTCTATAGAGCATACCGTCTTTACATGAAATACAATGACTAAATATGGAAGAGGCTCTACGACAAAATACATTTCATCAACTAAAACATCAGAAGGTTTAGCTGGCTAAAAGAAGAGAAGGATTTCAACATACGCTTTTTGGTCATGGCAACAAGTTTGCTAATTACTGCATGATGTCATGCTGATTCCTACCAACAGGATCAAGAAAAGGGGACAAACAAACTGTAACGTTTCATGAAACTATTACGCTTCAGTTTTTATCCGTGAGAACTGAGCCTGTAGCACACGGCCTTGAAATAAGAGACTCAACAATTCGCCGACGACTTGTTTAAAAACCTTTCAGTGCGCTGTATACCATCACTTTGTTTAGACTGCATGCGAACACCGCCCAAGAGGTGTGTTGCTAGGTCGTGTGTACCTGCGGCTGCGCAACGACGGCAGACATGCGTTTCCAGAATTGCTGGTTATGTCAAAGTGAAAAGATGACATTCCATTATTCGTAGTTCAGGTTGTGCCCTTCAGCATCTCCTCCCTCTTTAGTCACACTCCTTCAGGATTCAGGACACCAGATGATCCAAGCCCTTACTCAGCCGTCAGGAACCCTGCTGAAATACCATGCACCGTCAACACAGGCATGAGGTTCAGCGACTTATAAATATTTCACATGTTAACTCATATAGATAAATTTAGAGATACAACTCTGTACTTCAGTGACGAGTTTTGTGATTTAACCTATTTTACTGCCATGCCCTTAAATGCACCGTGAGGCCCGTCGCAATAGCAATTTGTCCTCGTCAATAAATCGACCCGGAAGTTACAAAGATTGCGATAAACGACAGTATTGTTGTTTGAGGCCATTTTAAGGTTATTACCTATTGATAATGGGGTAACAATGCAAATTTGTTCCCTCAAACAACAGTAAACTTTAATTTTATGCAGAACACTCCACGCTGGGATTGGAAGAAATTTTAAGCATCCAAAATAAAACACAACAACCAAAACGACAAATAAAGTGCTAAGTGTTAAGAAAAATATTAATCATCAGAATGGAAGTTATCGAGCTCAATTTATTTTATCGTGCAATTAGTTTCTTATTGCGACAGGCCCACAACGGCCTACGATGGTCCGGCCATCGTGTAAGGATTGCAAAAAGAAAGCAGTCAGAAGTTCACAAAACAAATTGTGAAAAGGTTCTGATGCGTTTGCAATCAGATCCATTTATTCCAAATAAGGCATCGATCAGTCTGTCTTTGAGACTCGCACTTAACTAATATTTTACTGGTTGATGAAATTCAGCTTTTCTTATCACGCTCTGGGTGCCTTGGAAAAACAGACATCACTATCTGAACTGTTTATACCCTGCTATCATTGTTCTGCCTTTTTGCTACTTTATTTAGGATGATAAAAAAAAAAAATCCTTCTTATGATGGCAAAAAGTAACATTATCAGCTTCCGCTCATGAGGCTAACCTAAAATCCAGCTGCATATAAAACTCCTGACTGTGGTGATGTGGCCAAGAAAACGTTGCTGCAAATACCGTGCATGATGCGGAGTTTGCCTTCAAGTCACGCTTAAAAAGAAGACAATCTTTCACTTGTTTTATTATTAAAACATATTTTTACTTCCTTACTGTAACAGCACACGAGGAAGCTTTAATGCTTCCTCCTTAACCCAAGGATGCATGAATCATCCTTGGGTTAATGTCCAATTAACAGTGGTGCTGTTGCCACAGACCAGTTTCGTTGTTTCCTGTCTCTGCAACTGGTCAAGACGCAGAATGAGGTCACGTAGGTGGAAATACTTTGGCGTTGAAGTAAATGTGCCGCCGTTATGTGCCCGCAGCTGAGGTTGTGTTGCTCAGTGAGTCACACCTGTCCAGCGAGGAGACGGGGAGTGGAGTGGGCGGGGCCAGCTCGGCTGTGAGGGCGGGACCCAGCATGCAGAGAGACCTTAAGAGGAGCGAGAGCTTTACCTCAGGAGCAGAGCTGCAGAGAAGGTTTTAGTGCTAAGTCCTGTCGGGGACAATTACAGTCTCAGTGGCTGCAGCTCTTAGAGTTTCTCAGCTGATCCCCGGAGGCCTGTGGGCCGCTTCTCAATTTACATCTCAGGGGTTTTATTTTGTGGGAGCTTCAAAACGTGTAGTTGTGAGAGGCGGGATGCGCTGTCCTGAGAGACGCAGCCATCGGGAAAGAACCTCGTTCTCTAGCTGAGTCCACCTGAAGCAGCGTCGGGTTGTTTTCTTTTTTTTTTTTTTTTTGTTTTTTAAGAGCCATGAAGTTTAACCAGTGTGTAACAGAGGAGACACAGGGGAGCCACAGTGAGAACAAAGTCTGGAAATGGTGAGAAATCCACTTTTTTTAAAAGGAATCTGTCAAGAGGGGACAATTATAACCAAACCTGGCTGTAAATCATCAGTTCAGGGCTGAGAACAACGGATTCCTAGAAGTGCAGCGATGAACGCAGGTAGTCGCTGCTGACAGGCTGTGTGTTGTCAAAGGCGGGATGTGGTTTGGACACAAACCAGCTGAATGAAAGGGGAAGGTCGGGGTGTGGACACTTTGAGGTGATCCGAGGAGGAACTGATCCTGAATAGATCAGAGGGTCAGCGCCGGATCGCTTTGTCTCCTCCGGTTCACAGGGAAGCTATTCTGGTCAGTTTTTTCTGGGCCAGAGAGAGGCGGGGGAGATTTCTCTACATCTGGGTCGGTTTCTGTTTAAAACATCCTGGCCTTTTTGAAGGTTACGAGGTTTTGTGTTTGGTTGTGTTGCATTGTGGGGGGAGGTTTTGGTTTAAAAAAAAAAAAATAGAGGAACTTGAAATGTGATCATGTTGTGATGATTCGTCCAGTTGAAGTCAGAGATCTCCATTTGGTCCATACTCCTTTTGTTTCTGAAGATTGAATGCATGATGATGGTGATGGTGATGGTGATTGTTGATGCCTAAATGATATTGCTGTCAACCTGCTTGCATTTCCAGTTTCTGTATCTACTGTTGTGGTTCACTTATCAGTAGGCATTTACACAAAAAAAAAAAAATCTTAACAAATATCTACAGTTATGTAATCACTTTTCTCTTAAAAAGAAAAGTAGTAATTATTTCTACTCATAGTTAATCAATACAGCATATTGATTGTCGCAGCCTTAATTATTTACAACATTTATTTGTTGTTTTTTGTGTTCAAATCCATTGAGGCGCCCAAACATGGAGCTTTAATACCAGCTTAAAGTTTTCAAAATGTTCAGAATATCCTAAATGTTTAATGTTTAAAGCTGAAGTAGAACAATTTGACATTCAATTTTTCAACATTTAAACTTTTAAAAATTAGATGTGCCACTAAATAAAAATGATTTTCTAAACTGATTTGATTGAACGGTCTTCATGGGAGGAGAGGGAACATGTTGCAGTTCGCAGCAACAAGTGGGCGAGGGGCGGCTTCTGCAAACTATATAAAAAAACCTCCTGATGGCCTTTTTTCCGTCACACTCCCACTTTTCTAGGCGATCAGACACTCAGAGTTCGGTTGATGTAAAGACGTCATCGTTGCGTAAGAAGGACACAGACGAGCCATTCTGTTGGAAACGGAGGCTGCTCTGCCTGCCATCTGAAGCTAATGAAGCTAACCAACAGAAGCAGATTCCCTTTGGCACTTTCCATATTCTGCTTTTGATTCCGAGTATTTTCAGACGCCATGAAATCGGTTCGGCCGTATTTATGTAATCATTTTTCCGAGAATGAACTTCTGTGACCCCGTTTCTCATCTGAACGCACTCCTCCTTTCTCCAGAGAAGCTTTTTTTGGTTTGTTGTTGAGTTTGTTGGGGACGTTTGGCTCACCTTTTAGGGTTGAGAAGAGGTTGCAGAACAACAAAGCTAGACTTTAATCTGATGTGTCTAATTGGATAGATGGTAATCAGTCCTGGTTATGATGCAGCTTTCAGCTCTTATATCAGCTCTCTCGGCTGTTATGTGATGTATTCTTTGGGCGTTTGATCCTCCTAAAGTGTGTTTCGTCTCCTGCAGGCATATTCAGGACCCCGCCAGCCAGAGACTGACGTGGAACAAGCCTCCTAAAAGTGTCCTTGTCATCAAGAAGATCCGAGACGCCAGCCTGCTTCAGCCTTTCAAGGAGCTCTGCACGTTCCTCACCGAGGTAACGGAGGTCCCCATCGTCCTGACATTTTCACGCCGCTTCCTTCTGCGTCGCGCGTCACGCGTCTGTTGTTTCTGCGTCGCTGCAGGCGAAGAACCTGATGGTTTACGTGGAGAAGAAGGTCCTGGATGATCCGGCCATTTCAGGCGACGAAGTTTTTGCCGCCATCACTAAGAAATTTTGCACTTTCAGAGAAGGTACCGATTCAGACCGCTCCGATTAACCGTTGGTTTAGTAATCGATTAATCTGTTGCGCTTTTTTTTTTTTTTTACCCCCCATTTTTTGGTGAGATGGATTGGTAAAAAAAAAAATTTGCCACATTTAGCAGATTTTTTATTTTGCCACTTTTTTTGTACTGTTAGAAATACATTAAAATATGCAAATAAACAAATAATTCGATTCCTTTTTAAGAAAAAAAAATCCTGAAATGCAATAA